>JAESVK010000152.1:4236819-4283863 GCA_017140935.1 Hamamelis virginiana | reverse complement strand
TCCATTAAAATAAATATAATTCAACTATATTTTCCATAAATGTGTAACATATATAGAACAATGATACCGAGAAATTAACGAAAATTATATTCTAAAGAAAATGCAATAACAAAAAATAGATGCTAAATAGTAGAACATATATAGTATATTGGGGTTTGGCCCTTTGAACTGTCCTTGAATAAAAATTGGTTGTCGAAGTATTATATTTCTACTAAGACCAAATTAAATGCCCCTAAATTTTACTAAAAGAAGGATGCTCAAGGCGGTTGCCTTTTCAGCCTGCCCTCAGGGCCGGCCCTGGCCACCCCAGTATTTATAATTGATCACATATCTTTGTTCAAAAGTGGAGTAACTTTCAGGCCCGTAGCTGAAGTGATCAAGTGTTTGATTGTAAAAATATGTTTTCAAGTCATCGGAAACAGATGCCAACTCGGTTTCGGCGTTTGGCCGGAAAATTCCTCCGAGCACACTGAGTCTTGGTATGTTAAACTTTGTTGCAGAAACACAAGTTGAGAAGATTAATAGAGAGAACAATATTGGAAGCCATTGAAATGAAAATAAAGAAATATTCATGGCCATGTGAAATTTCATTTTTGAACTATAATGTCTCTACCGAGTACATACTTATACATATACCATAAGATTCTAAATGACTTTAACGCATTTTTTAATTGGTGTAGTTACCTAGTCCAAATCATAATTATGTCAAGTGGGAAAAAGACGGGGAAAGTGGAATATATATGTGGATCAAATGGGCTAGCTAATTGAGTGGTTGTTACTTTGGGAACTAAATCGTTTCAAGATGACTTGATTCTTTAATTGATATGTGAAGAAATTATTTGAATGCAACTCTAAAAAGATATGTAAAAATTAGGGGTCGTTAGCTTAATAGAAATAAGATTATGTTCTAGGAGTTGGAGGTTTCTTGGCAGAAAATGGCTAAAAATTTTAGGGTGGATTAAGGCTAAGAGAGTGGACTTGCCTTGCACATTTTATGATTTTTCGTTTCTGTATAAGAGGGGTATAAAGCTTTAGGAGGTATTAAAATCACATGTACGTAGTGGTTTCTTGGAAGCTAGCAACCTGGTTCCTCAGGGCTCAAGTTCAACATTGACGTGCCAACTTTGGGTTTTAATCCTGGCCTTATAGCTATTGGAGATCTTCAGTGATGAGGATCATTTTTTGTACATTTTATTTCTTGTAAAATTCATTGTTATATATGTCTGATTCGAATTATGCAGAATTAATGGTTAGAAAGACTCTGCTTATCTTTACTAATTTGGGTTAAGGGAGATCAGGATCAATGTGATCATGAAGGTTTGTATGCCAAAACATGCAAGTTTGTATAAGAATTTCTCTCTCCTTCCTATAAAAATAGGCATTAATTCGTATTTTTTCCTTTAATTTAAATTTCACTTTAAAGAGACATATTTATGAGAAATTGATGAAATAGAAAAAATTCCTAACCCTTTTTTCTTGGTTATATTATATATGGCTAGTCGTTTGGAAGTTAGTTGAACTGCTTAACAAAATGTCTAGTCCATCATAGTGTCATTTTTTGTATTTTAGATTGACAATTTAGCTAAAATGTTTTATAGTGTGGCTGGATGGTTGCCTATGTGCTATCACTTTAATTCTAACTCACCTCTTAATTCACATGAATTATTAATATGGACGGTTGTCTTAGTCCACTTAAAAATATTGAAATTGAGTAATTTTTTATTATTTTCATGCTATTATATACTTCCCCCGTCTCACAAATATAGGCCATCTTTTCTTCTTTGGCTGTCCCAAAATAATAGGCCACTTTGAAAAATCAAAGTACATTTTTTTCAACTTTTCCATACTACCTTTTATTCTTTTTTTAACTTTATTATAATACCCTTATTCTTCTTTAACTTTACTCAATCCCAAAGTTCAAGAAGAGTAGTTTTGGAAATAGTCAAGGTAAAAGGATGACAAATTCATTCATAATGAATTTTCTTAATATGCGCGCATTGAAAATGAGGGAGTATGAAAGAAGATAAAATTTATTTATTTATATTTTTTAAAAAGGTAGACTGAAGCGACAACCACATCAACATGATTATGAACACAAAATTCGGCTCTAGGGCCTAAGTACGAAATTGTCCAATCTTTCACACCTAAGGTGGACTGAGGGGAATCTTGTCAAGGACCATCGTCCATATAATCAAGAAGGAGATATGCGAATGATGAATCACTATAGAGTTTTTTGCAAAAGTATGGTTTGAAAAAAAACTTTTTGACAAGAATAGGGTTGGCTCAAACAAATTTACAAAAGTCATTGTAGCCGCTGTTGCTGCTTTAAAATTTCAGTATTTTAAGAAACCGTAATAGAAGCTTCAAAAAAATCTTTTTTTTTTTTAATTTTTTTTTATTTTATTTTGATAATTTCACGTTTCACAGTTTTTCACAGTCAGTTTTCTTAGAAATCAACCGTTGGATCATTGTGATTTTTGGTAGGCATGACATACATGATTGTGGTATCTAATCCAACGACCAGTTTTCTAAAATTTATACCGCAAGTGGCTTTACAAGAGAGTACCTGATGCAAGAAGTATCGAGTGCACCTTATATTAACACTTCTGATAAGTCATAAAGTGATATTTATAAAAAATCAATCGTTGGATCACTGTAATTTTTTGCAAATATGAAATTGAGAAGAAATATATTTAATTCAACGGTTAATTTTTCAAAATTTGTTCTGCATTCAATTTGTAAGGTGGCGTGCCTAGATTTGAATGGAGAACAAATTTTGAAAAATTGACCGTTGAATTAAATATATTTCTTATCAATTTCATGTTTGCAAAAAATTACAGTGATCCAGCGATTGATTTTTCATAAATATCACTTTATGACTTATCAAAGTGTTAATATAAGGTGCACTCGATGCTTCTTGCATCAGGTACTCTCTTGTAGAGCCACTTGCGGTACAAATTTTAGAAAACTAGCCGTTGGATTAGATACTCCAATCATGTATGTCATGCCCACCAAAAATCACAGTGATCCAACGGTTGATTTCTAAGAAATCTGACTGTGAAAAACTGTGAAATGTGAAATTAACAAAAAAAATTAAAAAAAAAAAATTTTTTTTGAAGCCGCTATTGCGGTTTCTTAAAATACTGAAATTTTAAAGCCGCTCTACAATGACTTTTGTAAAATTGTTTGAGCCAACCCTATTCTTGTCAAAAAGGTTTTTTCAAGCCATACTTTTGCAAAAAACTCATCACTATAATCATAACTCGTGGGAACAGGGTCAACAAAGTATGAGCATGATTGACAATAATCAATCAAAAAAATAAATAATGCATATAATGCCCAACTTTTTTTTCTCGAGAAGACTTTGAAAGTAATGTGATTGATTGACTAGAAAAAGGTGAAATGCTTAAAAAAATAAAAAATAAAAAAATAAAAATAAAAAGCTGTTATGGAAATCCGTTCAAGTCCTAAGCCAATTCCAATTATAACTAAACCTTAAATAGTTTTAAATAAATTAACCCTACTTAACCCTAAGGGGTAGATCACTTGGCCAAAACCCCTTGGAAACCAAGGTGAGGTCATGAGTTCGAACCTTGGGGCCAGTTTCCTGGGCGTTCATCATAGCAAGGTTGGTAGGACATGCCTCTAGTGACGGGTAACCAATTATTGGATCTGGGTGTAGGCATGAATTCCTACCACTATGCGAGTCTGTGTCCTACTAATGTGTGTGTTGAGGAGCCTGTGCACATTTTAGGGATTTGCTTCCGATTCTACTCGATTAAACGACATTAGATATCGATTCAGAAATCGTCAGAGGACAGACCGAGAGGATTTATCATTGTATCAATATATATATATATATATATATATATATATAATGCCCAACTTCTTTTTCTCGAGAAGACTTTGAAAGTAATGTGATTGATTGACTAGAAAAAAGTGAAATGCTTAAACCAAAAAAAAAAAAGCTTTTATGGAAATCCGTTCAAGTACTAAGCCAATTCCAATTATAACTAGACCTTCAATAGTTTTAAATAAATTAACCCTACTTAATTACAAAAATATCACTGGTTTCATTTCACTCATAACGAATTTGTATGCACATCTCATTACCCATGCCTTTCCATCATCATTTAAATTTTACCAATATATTTATAAATACATTAACAATCTAAGATAAATACTGCATAAAAAAAAAAAAAAAAAAATCTAACATTTTTTTTTTTTAGTCAAAAAAACAAATGGCTAATTGACAAAAGGATATAAAATGCCATAAATTATATCTATAAGGGGTCAATGTATTACATTTGATACTCTAGGGATGTAAAATAAAGAATACTAGTATAGGGGTCAATTAGTAATTTCCCTTATACTTTTTTGTATGGTAGAAAAAGGTTTTCCCAAAATAGTTAACATGAAATGAGTTCTAGCTAGTCTCATGGTATGCAAATTCGTAACGAAAATGAAATTAATTAAAGAAAAATACTACTTCAATCATTCATGTATTTCACTCGTCTTTTACCACTCATCTCATATGGACAAATTATCTTTATGATACAGAAAAAATTAAAATATAACTTTTATTGATGTGAACGATACATCATATATATGCTAATTAATTATAATGGATATATAAAAGCTACTTTCTTCACGCGCATATTCTCCTTTTAGTGCATGGGTTCAAAACTGGTCGGGTCTTCTTCTTAATTTGGCAAAAAAGTCAGTTAGGTTCCTAGCAAAAATATTATCATGTCAAGACTTTATATATGGATTTAAATTGTTTTAACAATCAGTTTATTTTGGATGATTTTAGCATTCAACTTTAATCAAATTCCATCAATTTATGTATGATTAAAATCTTTTAAAATTCGATCAATTCTTTGTTTGTATTGTCGGATGGTTAAATTAAAACTCACTATTCAACAAATTTTTTTTCCCTAAATAGGATCTTATTTATCAAGTAGTGCAATGAATAAAATTCTATACCAATTGCCCCCAACAAGTCAAATTTAAAGTCAACTAGTACCTTAAATTGTCTATTATACCCCCAATCCTTATTTTAAGCAAGTTGTTTATTTTTTTTCATATTGATGGACGGTTTTTATTTGAATTATATGCTGAATGTGATTTGGATATAATAAGTTTTTTTGAATTTGAATTGTGATTTAAGATAATCCTTATTTTAAGCAAGTTGTTTATTTTCTCCATATTGATGAACGTTTTTTTATTTGAATTATATGTTAAATGTGATTTGGATATAGTAAGTTTTGTTGAATTTGAATTATGATTTAAGATATTCTGGATTTACTTCATTTCGATTTCAGTTTCCGGTGACTGTCTTCCCTTCCGGTGTATCATATTCCGGCGAAATTACCGTCATGTAGACATGTGTACATCATGTCTTTATAAAAAAAGCTTTACCCAAATTACCGGATACTTTACCCAAAAAAACATGTGTACGTCATGTATACCGTCATGTATACATGTATACATCATGTCTTTATAAAAAACAACTTTACCCAAAGTACCTTATACTTTACCCAAGAAAACATGTATACGTCACGTATACCTTCATGTATACATCATGTCTTTACCGAAATTACCGTCATGTAACCATACATGATATGTTAGCATTATAACCATAAAAATAAAAAATGAAGAAAATCAAATGAATTCAGGGTTGTATTTGTCAATTAATAACAAAATTTCTTTTTATTTACAAAAGTTCCTCTTTATCTCCTTGTCGCACCGAGTTGAATGATTTTGACTTTGGTTCGCTTTGGCATTGATACAACGATTAAACAAGATAAAGCAGCTTCGATCATACTTGGATCCATCTCTGGATTAAGATATCGTAACAATTCGGATAATAATCCGTTCTTTTCTGCGATAAGAGCTTTAATTCCGTGTCGATGATGGCCACCTCTTAACGCTCTGGCGGTGGCGATTCTTGAATCTAAGTTTCCTTATTCGATTTTTCCATGGATGCCGATTTTCTCTTTGTCGGCATGCCGAGGAAGTCGATTGGCGTCATTATTTCGGTTGTTTGTCAGAAGCCTTACTAAAACTCTCCCAATTGGCTTCTACAAGCAAAGAAAATGGGTTGGATGTTGAATCACGACACAAAATATGTTAGACCCCAAAAATCTTGCCAAGAATGTAGGCTTCTTTCGAGTATGTGTTTTTTGATTTTATCCGCGGCAGTTTTAGAAACTCTATTTCATTTTAAATGAAGGGTATTTATGTCATTCGATGACTGATTACGTAGCTTTATGTATCTCCAAAAATGATAGGGGCCTTTTGGTATAGCCATCTTATACTAGGGTCCTATTAGTATAAAACCTTTTTTTTTTCTTTTTCTTTTTTTTTTTAATATTGTTTTTAATACAATATGTTACTGTTATATAGGGTGGGTCTTGATTTTTATCTTCAATATTTAGAGAGTTTGTAAAAATGAATGATTGTGATTTTCCTTATTTTAAGGAAAAAAAATGAAAGAATTAATTAATTAAGGAGAATGAGGAGAATATATATGATCGACTTCGACATGTATGAGATAAAAATGAAATAATAAGAAAATATTGGTGGGTCCAGTATTACTCGTTCATTAATTGTAGTCCAAAGTCTAATTTTCACAAACAAAAACAGGCAAATTATGGTATGATTGTGATAACAAACAATTGGTCTGTAAATTAATTGATTGGTAAATCCGATCCATTGTTGTCTAATTTAATTATTTATATGATTTTATTAAGGACAATTAAGGTATCTCAAGACGTAAATTTTGAGGACCATTCAATGATATATGTAGATCCTAACAAGTGATATCTTATAGGGAGCTAGCTACAACTTCATTATTTTAGGGTTTTTTTTTTTCTTTTTTTTTCTACCCTTATATTTGTATTTTTATTTTTGGCCTAAGTCAATTAAGTACGTAAAGAGATGATAAGGATATTTCTAAAAGCATGATGATGTCAAAGATATTGATGGCTAGGAAAAGTTGTGCATACTAATACTAAAACTAGAGAATTCTATTCGTCCTCCCTTTCCTCTCTCTTTGTCGTGTATAATGCATTTGACCAACTTGGAACCACTTTTTCGAGAAACCAACCGTTGGATTTGATACTCCATTTATACGTATCATGAATGCAAAAAATCACAGTGATCCAACAGTTGTTTTTCAAAAATAGACTGTAATGGTTTTTTTACAATTTTTTCATTATTGTTTACAATTTTCTTCAAAATTGTAAAAATCGACCATCAGATTAATGTAAATTTTTGCATCCATGATAAGTATAAGTGGAACATTAAATTCAATGGTCGGTTTTTCAAAATAGTTGTTCCAAGTTAGTGAGATACACTAGGAGGACGAAGAGGGAAGAAAAAAAAAGGGAGGACGAATGGAATTTTCCAAACTGATATTATGACATTATATTTCCATCTTCAAGGATTGAACCAATGCTAGCTGATTGTATCACAATCATGCCTTCAAACTATGGTATTACTGTGCTCTCTTATATAAATAGTTGCGTAATAATATTTTGTTTTGTATAAATTCTGCATAATTGGATTAAATTCTCTTTTATAAGAAAATTGTGCAGATTATATAAATGCGTAGCCGTCACTCAGGAAGTCTTGCTTATCGTCACAAGTGTTAAACATATCGTTAAAGATCAGCGATAGGCGGTGAAGTGAGAAAGGCTGCAGTTGAATTTTTGAAGCATACAAGTAAGAAGCCAACATGACTATCGATAGCCAAGTCTCGCTATCGATAGAAGTTCTATCGATAGCCAAACTTCGCTATCGATAGACATGAGGCGGCTGTGGGCTGTTCTAGATATTTTGAGATATTTCAAGGGTATTTTGGTCATTTGTAATTTCAGCCTATAAATACAAGGCTCAATGTGGCTTTAAGAGGGTTCAAGACTTCTGATCTGAATCATTACTCTGTCAATTTTAATAGACTTCATCTTACAGTTCAATTCTGCTTTTTATTATGTTATTTACTTTTCTGCAATTTTTCCTTTAATGCATGGCTCAATTCTCATTTGATAATTGTTCTTTACTTATTCAGTCTTTAATTTCTGCACTTTAATTTCTGCAATTTTTCTTTTTATACATGGCTCAATTCTCACTTGAGAATTGTTCTTTACTTTTACTGTCATTTTCTTTATTCACTTAAGCCATTTTCTTTATTTACTTACGCCATTTTCTTTATTTACTTAAGCCCTTTTCTTTGTTTCTTTCAGTCACTTTTTCCTTATTTCTTAAGTTATTTACTTTCTGCGTTATTTTTACTTTTCCATCCCGTGACCCCTTAGAGCTTGTCATGGATAAAGGATATTCTCCTCCATTGATGTGTAGCTAATACTCCAAGCTTGGGTGAGGATGAAGTTGGATTCTTTATGCAGTTCTAGTTTATAAACATCCTTTTATTTGTATTATGTGATTACATAGTTGTGAAGGTTTACCGCACACTGTTGCTAAATATAATATAATATAATTGTATATCTGTGATTGCAATTATATAATTATGCAATGGTACTTATTAGGATGAATAACAAACTAGCATACTTTATCCCCAATTAAGGTGGATAGTGATATTCCATTCCTTTTCAAGGATAAATCTGCCGGTCCTGTTATTCATCATCTTTTTGGGGATTCCTTCTTGTAGTTGGATGATCCACCATATATAATTACTATATCGTGGATTTTATAACTAAATTGCATATTTGATATTCAATGGACCTCTCGCCCAAGTTCCGCTCATTCCATAAATTAATCGCGTTTTTAATCAGCTTAATTAAAATCAGTATTTCTGCTTCAACCCAATTGAAGCTCTTTTCACCACCAAATTAATTTGACACTATTCTTTCACTTTAATTAAATTTAATAGTTTCTCAATTTAAATCTAATATTTCCCAGTGGTTCCATACCTGTGCTCACCAATCGCAATTGAATTGAGATTAACAAACATGCGGTTTTATAAATATATTAATCTTGATCATTAACAAGGAATAATCTCCCTTGTTCCCAGACGATCACCAGCTGGGTAATGGCTTAGCCTGGATCACTACTACAAAACATGTAAAAGGGGACACCATTTATTTATTTATTTATTTTTTGCATTTAAAGACACTTTTTAAAAGTGTCCTTAGAACTTCTTAAATGCGACACTTTCTATAAAATGTGGGCGTTTTAAGGATTTTTGCGACATTTTTTGTAAAGTTTCCATGTACATTGCATTTTAAGGACACTTTATCAAAATTGTCACCAATGTTTTAGCACCCATTTGCCCTTTAATCTTTTCACATATATTCCGCGTGCGCCAAACACATTACAAACTTATATCCCACGCGATCTTTTAGCCAAACCCTATCTAAGGCCAAGATGATTTGGTTCAGCCTTGTCTCTCTCATCCAGTGACTCTCCTCCTCCAGCGATTAATTTCCTCTCCTTCCCTCTCCTCCGGCGGCATCCACTCCTCCCTATTGTCTCTAAAATCGATCGGGCTATTTCAAAGGTGAGTGAAAGATTCTCACTCTCTCTCCACCAATCTCCAGTGACGGTGTTTTCTTTCATGGATTCCGGCAAAAAATCTCAATCTTTTTATACTCATTTTCTATTTGGTCTAAGCACCAGCCGTTCAGTTCATCCATCCATATATATATATATATATATATATAAAGGTGCTGTTGATAGGAATATTGGACGTTGGCAAATACAACCCTCATATATTTTCTAATTGGTCTAAGCACTAGCCGTTCAATGCATCTATGCATCCTCAAATCAAAGCCACCATTTCAGTGGATTTTGCTAATCGCTTCAGTCATCAAGACTTGCGGCTTGGTACAATTCTATGAAGACCTATGAGAGGAAGGTTACATTTGTAGTCCAATAAAATTACCTGCCTAGCTAATGTGAATCAAAAGCATAGTCAGATATATATAATTATATGGCTGAGCTTTATATCCATAAATCCTTTTTATAAGTTTTGTTTATTTAAAAGTCCTCTCATCTTTTTACTTTACCCATAGGTCATTTTTATAAGGTTTGTTTTATTTATCCAAAAGCCCTGCTCTTCTAGCTAGGACTCTTCTTGCTTTTCAAGGAAGGAACTGTAGAGAGAGAGCGGGCTACACCTAGCTTAGCCTATCCACTTATTGATGCGGCGGAAGATATAAACAAGGGAATCGTCTACGCGAATCCTTGAAATCCTTGAAGAACACAAGGAAAAAGAGAGAAAATGATCTCAAGCAATCTTATTAATAAAATAATCAAAGTTATCCTAACCTTTAGGTCTACAGCCCTATTTATAACAAACTAATCCTTGTGGAATAAGGAAACATAAATAGAAGGAAACTCTAACAATAAGGAAACTAATTAGAAACAACTTAGGAACTAACTAGATAAGAAGGAACTTCCAAAATAATCAAACTCGGACAAAATCTCGAAGCTGGATCGATCCAATATAGACCTGGACCTATCTAATTTAATAATTTTCTCCAGACAGAATGCATAACATTGCTGGATCGATCCACCATAACTCTTGGATCGTTCCAACATGGCTGGATCGATCCAATCTAATCCTGGATCGATCCAAGTGCATAAAATTTTGCTATTTCCTTCTTTGCTTGCTTCTTGCCAATTTGCTCCATAAATCGATCCGCCATTTGATCTACATTAGTCTCCTCCACTTGAGAAAAACTCGACCTCGAGTTCAAGTTCGGGTATAATGGTGCTTCCTCATGATATTTATACAAATCCGAAACATTGAAGGTCTTTGAAATCTTCATATCATCAGGCAACTCAATGACATAAGCATTGTCGTTCAACTTCTTAAGAACCTTATAAGGACCATACTTCTTCGGTTTAAGCTTAGCATATGTACCTACAGGAAATCTTTCATGGCGTAAGAACACCATCACCAAATCCCCTTGTAGACCAGCCTTCTGACGGGGCTTAGGTGTCCACATCATCACCGGGCGATGTGATTAGGGGGTTTTTGAAAACAACAAAACAAAGGAGTCGCCACCTTATTTTTAAGGAATAAGGAAACCATGAAAATGTTTTATTTTTAAAATCAAAACAAAACAAACTCCACTTTTCAATGAAAAGACAGTCTTCGAACCAGAGATGGATTCGGGGGCTAGGTTACGACGTGGGAAGGTTCCAAGCTTTCACTTGTAGGCACCCACCTCGCCCTAATTAAAGGACTTCTAATTTATTTGGGCTATTTAAATTTCTTTTTACAAGCAATCCTAAATAATCTGAATCAACCAATAAAGTAGTGATATAAATGCAATAATCTATATTAGTTATATTAATAATAAAAATATATACAAACAAACCCTAAGAACCTAGAATACCCTACGGGCATCCTAGGGCGGACTTGAGCCCTATTAGCGCCTACGTAACTTACTAGTATCACCTAGCAAGTATCAAAGTCCACAAAGTTCGACTACCCTAGGACTCTCCTATTGTAATCGATCACATCATCAAAGGTATTCAACCTAATTCAAGACTCTAGCTTCGAGAGTTTTTTTATTCGTTTAAATCATTTATTTGAAATCATTTCAAATTAAGAGACTCTCATAAAATCCAAATATTCTAAATAATTCTCATCTTTAGAATTCAATTCCAATTGAAAATCTTTTTTAAATATATTTCAAGAAAACAAATCATATCGGGAGGAATCTCATTCCAAGGTAAAAATCTTAAAACATTTCAAATTCTTTTGAAAATCATTTAATAATCAAATCTTTCATAAAATCATGTTTATTTCATAAACATTATATCAAAATCTTTTTTAGAAAATCTCTCGAAGATAGACACTTAAATCAATTGAAACACTCAAATCTGAAAGCGGTCTTTACAACAAAGGATAGTCCTAGGGAAGGTCAAGTGACCTTCCTAAACCTAGGGTCTCTAACTAGCCCTAAAGTTTGTTTAAAACCCTAAAATCCTAATGCCAATGCATGCTGGAATTTTAAATAAATTAAACAAATATGCATCCAAATCAATTCCACAATGCATGAAAATGCTCCTAAATGCATACTAATTATACTAGGTGAACCTAGGCATATTTCTACGTTGGATTTGGCCTTAAAATAATTTTTAGAAGTGATTTAAGGACATAAACAAATCCGGACAGATTTGAATATGAACCTTTAACCACTCTAAAAATTATGAAAACAAAGAATAAAAATGTGAAGATGACCTAGCATGCTTTCTACATGAACATACTATAAGAATCATGCAAAAACATATCAAAAATTAATAAAAACATGCTTTAATAATTAATCTAAACACAAGGGGAGGATCTTACCTTCGCACGCTCCCTCGTACACAATTTATATATTCAAAACAATGGATCCATATCAAGTGTTTAATTAATCATAAGAACATTTAAAAGAAAAGGACTCAAGACTCGATACATATCAAAGGATAATATATCAACACACTCATATAATCATTAATATCATATGGACAAGATTTCAACAATTATATGACATATCGATACTTATTCTAGGTATGCTAACATACATATATGACTCACCCTAAACATGCTTACTTATATAAAATCACAAAAAAGAAGACTAACCCTAAACATGCATACTAACATAAAATCATAGCAATGCTAACCCTAATCATGCATATTCACATAAAATCAGCAAAAAAAGCTAATCCTAATCATGCATACTAACATAAATCACAACAATGCTAACCCTAATCATGCATACTCGCATAAAATCATAAAAAAACTAACCCTAATCATGCATACTCACATAAAATAACAACAAAAGATAACCCTAATCATGCTTGCTAACATACAATCATAATGAAACTAACATAAAATCAAGCCTATATACTCCTAAACATACAAATACTCTACTATCTTAAGAGAATCATATTCTACCCTAACATGCAAACTATATTAAACAAATGACATGCATAAATTAATGTTATTCTATCATATGCAAACAACTAAAAATCCATACATATCATACATACTAATAAACATGGAGATGGAAGAAAAGATTTACATAAAAACAACAAAAATTGAACTATGATAGAACCTTTACCTTTTATTCTTCTTTCTTGGCTATCTTCCTTCAATCTCTAAACTTTGAATTCCTCCTTCCTCTCCCTCCTTAGCCTCTGGTTTTCTCCCAAATGATGAATCAAAAAACAAAATTCTAAACCCTAGCCTCTTGGTCCCTTCTCTCTAACTCTATCATGGCATATTTATAGAGTTAGGGTTTTAAACCTTGAATGGTTGAGATTAAATGCACTAAAACTCATCCTAGGGCTTAGAACAATTCCTCCTAGGGTTTACGAACTAAAAACCATTCGAATTTATTCAAAAAAATTGAACCAAATCGGCCCAAACAAGTGGGAAAGTCTCAAACATTCCAAAATTGCAAAATATGCTCGATCATCATGGTGACCATCCAAGGCTGGAAGGCTAGCCGTCCTGGGCTGGACGGTTGGTTGTCCTAGCTAGGACAGTCACCATGCCGACTTCCCATATTTTTTCCCCAAATTTCAAGGGATTTCATATTTTGGCCATATTTTGCTCAATTGAATTCATATTCGGTGATCGAGGTATCAAAACAACCGTGCTTTGAACCGCCACATTTTTAGAAAGTTTTTGGGTCAAAAATACTTGACCATGGTCAAGGGTTTTAGCAAAAAGCTAGCCAATTGACCCGGTTGTGCCAAAATTGGTCATATGACCATTCCTTGTTTTATAAAATTGATCAATTTGGCTTGCATCATTTCTAAAAACATGGTTTCAATATGAAATTGGTACTTGAAAACATATTTTGAAAATATTTAATTTTGGTGAAAACGACCAATTCACGGTCAATTTGACTGAAACCCTAGTTTGACTTATTCTCGCCTGTGGAATCGATTCTGGCCGAATCTATCCCAATCATTCAAAGGTTCAATTAGCACTCCAACTTCACTCCATACATCCATATAAATTCAATGAAACTATCCGTTTCGAATTCGGAGGTCATTCGGAAATTATACGAGAAAAAGGACGAAAATGCCACTCAAGTCACAAAAACCCTAATTACGTATCGAGCTCTCATCAGAATGTCATGAAAATTTACAGGGATGTTCTAAAACACCTCAAAAATTAAATGCAATACAAATGGATTGATTCCAACCCAAATGTACACATGAAATAATGAATTGTCCATTTTCTTCGAAAGAGACAATTTGGGCAATTTGGTCTTTACAAGGCCAATTCCTCACCAAATGATCAACTATTCTAGTTAATCATTTGTATGAACATATGGTAGAAATAATTGGTAAAAATGGGGTGTCCACACCCCTTCATTGAATATCTTCGATCTCCTATGCTTGTCAACATTAGCCTTTATCTTGGCATTGTTTTCCTCCAATTTCTTCCTTACCTCCTATTGTACTTCTTGAGCTTGTCTAACCATAGCTTCCGCGGCTACGCTCACTGATCGATTCAGGGAACAAGGGAGATTATTCCTTGTTAATGATCAAGATTAATATATTTATAAAACCGCGTGATTGTTAATCTCAATTCGATTGCGACTAGTGAGCACGGGTGTCGAACCACTGGGAATATGCAGGTTTATAATAAAAGACTTTTTAGAATTAATCAAAGTGAAAGAATATTGTCAAATTAAGTTGGTGGTGAAAAGTGCTCCGATTGGGTCGAAGCGGAAATACCGAAATTTTAATAAAGCTGGTTAAAAACGCGATTAATTTGGTGGAATGAGCAGAACTTGGGTGAGAAGCCCATTGAATATCAATTATACAACTTATATTATAAAATCCTCAATATAGTAATTATGTATGGTGGTTCATCCAACTACAAGAAGGACGTCCCAAAAAGATGATGAATACAGGACCGGCATGTTTATCCTTGAAAAGAATGGAATATCGCTATCCACCTTAATTGGGGATAAAGCATGCTGGTTTGTATTCATCCCAATAAGTACCATTGCATAATTATATAATTGCAATCACAGATGTACAATTAAATGATATTATATTTAGCGATAGTGTGCAGTAAAACCTTCACAACTATGCAATCACTTAATACAAATAAAGGGATGTTTATAAAATAGAATTGCATAAAGAATCCAACTTCATCCTCACCCAAGCTTGGAGTATTAGCTACACATCAATGGAGGAGAATATCCTTTATCCATGACAAGCTCTAAGGGTTCACAGGATGGAAAAAGTAAAATAAAAGCAGAAAGTAAATGACTGAAATAAATAAGAAAAGGGCTTAAATAAATAAAGAAAATGGCGGAAGTAAATAAAGAAAAGGACTTAAGTAAATAAAGAAAATGACAATAAAAGTAAAGAACAATTTTCAAGTGAGAATTGAGCCATGTATTAAAAAGGAAAATCGCAGAAAATTAAAGTGCTGAAAGTAAAGACTGTAAAAGTAAAGAACAATCCTCAAGTGAGAATTGAGCCATGCATTAAAAGAAAAATTGCAGAAAAGTAGAATTTGCTGAAAAAGTAAATGACCGAATAAAACGCAGAATTGAACTGTAATATGAAGTCTATTAAAAATGACAGAGTAATGATTCAGAGCAAAAGTCTTGAACCCTCTTTAAGTCGCCTTTACACGTGTATATATAGATGGAAAAAGTAAAAGACACAAATGCCCTTGAAATATCTCAAAATATCTAAGACAGCCCTCAGCCGCCTAAGTTCTATCGATAGCGAAGTGTCGCTATCGATAGTGCTTCTATCGATAGCGAGACTTGGCTATCGATAGGCATGTTGGCACTTTGCTCTGTAAGTGCATACATTCTTTGCAGTCTTTTCGCACTTTTATTGGAAATCGCCGATTTTCTGGACTGCTCTTTATTCGTGACGATAATCAAGGCTTCAACAGGCGACGACTTCGTATCTATATAATCTGCACAGATTTCTTGAAAAAGAGATTTTAACCAATTTATACAAATTTTATACAAAACGAGATATTATTACACCATTATTTATATAAGAGAACACAGTAATACCATCATTTGAGAGAATGATTGTGATACAATCACACTCCCCAACTTAGGTTTTGCTAGTCTCTTAGCAAATGGCTAGATTTTAAAGACGACGAATTTTAAAACTATAAATTGAAAAAGCCACTTTCGTAGGGAATTGCGATTGCATTTAGCATATGCAACAAGCCTTTTAAACCACTAAGTTACCCCTAGTGGACGAGTGTAGTCTCGTGAGAGTTTGCAGAATTGATACCCACAAACATGAATGAATAAAAGAATCATGTGTTTAAAGAATTTAATGATACAATAATATTATGTACACATCAAGAGTTTTATCTATAGATATATCAATAACATAATTGAAAATTTTAAACACAGAAAATGCTATCTTTAACAGGTAATTAGCAAGTGTTCAATGTGTAGTGAGGATGAACTTGATAGAATCAAAATAATGCAATAAGAGTACGAGAATTAACCCTAAATAAGTTTCAACTTCAAATCCTCACTGGTGGTCGCTCGCAAAAAATGTTCGCTCTGAAAAAGGTTAGTAACCCAGAGTTCCCAAATGGAAATATACAAGTATAAAACTTATACATATAAGCTCTAAAAATGACCAATGAAAGATGAAATAACGAAGTTATATATGCAGAGATGCAGTTCATACATAATTAAAACTTAAATAAACAAGTAATCACAAGAGAATAGTGCACAAAATTTTGAAATCAAAAAGGTCTTTATAGGATTGTAATGTATTTGGTTGTAACAGAAGAAATTTTGGACTGCAAAATTAGGATGGTTTATAATATGTTCAAGGTTACTACCCTAACCATCCTAAATACCCTATACTAACCCTGATAACAACTTAAAATTCTAACAGAAGAAACAACTATAACTCCAAAAAGAATAACCACCCAAGCTCAACACTGAGCATCATCTCTAATCTCAACATCTGCCATCATCTCTGCCTCCGGGCCTCATCTGATAACTGATCATCCCCAGGTGGGATGTCAAATCCAGCAATAGGCTGTGGGTCATAAAATAACTCGCGGTCTGCCTCATAAATCGGCTCGCCGTCCATCCGTTTCCACATAGCCTGGAGCTGTGCAGAATGTCTCTCCATCTGAGTAGACTGTCTGTCGAGATGCGCGGACTGTATCTGCTGAGTCTGCATCACTGATCTCAGTCCCTCTATGACCTGAAGTAACAAATCCTGAGAGCTGGCAGATGATGCAGCTGGCATAAAAGGTGCAGCAGGAGTCGGAGCTGGAGTAGCTGATGGCTGTGAGGTAGAAGCTGGAGCAAGTTCTGATGGGTCAGCAGTCTCTGTACGTGGCCTCTTCGGCCTAGCTGCCACACTCCTAGCTATCTTAGTGGGGGTAATAGGTCCCTCACCCCACCGTAATGGCTCATCAGACACAACACCCGCACCCAAAGCAAAAGCTGTAATCATCTGGGGGTACGGCATGTTGTTGCGCGACTGCGTAGCAACAAATGTGCGGATCTCGCTGAATATCAACAAGGCGATGTCCATCTCGTGGTCGCTCAAGAACTCTAACAGCAGCCGCACAGACTCCACGGGGATCTATGAATCAGTACCCCTCGCTCGTAGATTGCAGTAGAGCAGCTTATTCATAGCTGCGTAGGATGTGTGCATGTTCCCGGTCGTGAAATGGAGTCCATCAAATAGCTCACGGTCCACGCACACCATATCCGCACACTGACTCTCTGTCAGCTCTAAATAACTGCCCTCTACCTCTGTCGTCATTGGACGCTCGCATCCCAAGTAGGTAGCAATGTCGTCTGGAGTAAACTGTTTAGCACATAATTCGCCCGTTTTTACTTGTCTTTTTGTACATTTTACCTGTTCTTCAACCCTAGTTTGGCTTGATTCTGGTATTTTTAATCCTTTCATTGTTTTTGAGCACGTGCAGGTTGCATGGTGCTAATTCCATTCTTTTGAAGGTATTCGATGAATGCCGAAGGTTTTCATCCACTGACCACAGCTTGCAAGCACATTCTCATGATCATGGTGTGCATTTATGGAGCTTTCCCCGTCAAAGCCTCGCCCAAGCAAGTCACTCGCTCATTTCCAAGGCATTGAAGGATCAAGTACCTTTGGAGAAGGTTTTCAAGCTCATGCGATCATTCGGGGCAAGCGAGGACGAAGCGAAGGGTCTTGGAAGTCAAAACAAAGCATTTCTGGCAAAATTGCAGAGGGGGTACCGGTCCCACATTGGGGGGTACCGGTCCCACTTATGCAGAAGAGAATGGTACCGGTCCCACCTTGGGGGGTACCGGTCCCAATGTTCGGGAAATCACCCGGGCCTTTTGTAAAACCTTCCAAACTCATGGGTACTCTTGTCCATTCATCCCCATGTCTGATGCCCTTATGGGGGGGGTATTTAAAGCACATTTGCAGCTGTTGGGAAGCACTCTCTCTTGTTCTTAGCTTGGTTTTCTAGGGTTAGCATAGTTTTTGTGGGTTTTAGCTTAGTTTAGCTTGTGTTCTTGGATTTCTAGCTTAGTGTAACTTAGTTTGTTGTTTAATCTTGTTAATCTTACCTTGTAATCTCTAGTTTAGGTTGTTATTTTCCATTTTCATCACAAAGTTGTAAGCTACTCTTGTTTTTGGTTCATTTATTACAAGCATTTACTCATTTTCAGCTTTTATGGTTGTGTATGGTTATTTTCTTCTCCATTATGGCTAGCTAAGCATTTAAGGAAGGTTCTTTGGTGAAGTTCCTCTCCAAAACCTAAGGTAATGGTGGTTTCTCAACTCAAATGCTTTAAAGTTAATGGAATGCTAGCTTCCTCTACTCTCACTTCCTTTTGAACCCATATGGAGTCATATTCATGACCAAAATATGACTTGTGAGAGGTTGTATATTGGTGATGAGCACATATGATCTCCATGTGTATGCTAAAACATCAAGATGAGTAGTGAGTTGCATTCCATCATTTGTTCTATGTTCTTGAGCTTTTATTGTTAAAATCTTTCCATTCAAAGCCATATGTCACATGGACCATTTGAATGTGTATGTGTGAGAAACCACTAAGCCTAGGTTAGGAAGGAACGAATCCATAGAACCCATCCTTTCTCTCATTTACAAGTTTACAAATCAAATCCTTGCCATTAATTTGGCACAAAAATCACAATCAAACAAACCCCATATTTACTTGTGTTTTTACATTCATTGGGTAGCATAACCTAAGAATCACTAGAACCTATTCCACTCCCTGTGGAAATGACCTAGGTACTCCTAGTTTTATTGCTAGACGATCATAAGACTCCTACGCTTGGGAATCTCATGCGCACAACACTTCAATTAACGTCCAAGCATAAACTCAACAATGCGGCCTCCAACCTCGGCCCTGAGCGTCTGTGGCTGATCCTCTGCCATGTGTGCTGATGTATAGAATTGACGCACAACACTGGCCATATAACCTGCGCCCTTCCTCAGCCAGGTGCTGAGGTGTCTATCTTGTAGGGTCTCAACAAGTAAACCTTCATATTTGAAGGCTTTTGGGTCGACATAGCGCTCGACGTTGAAGTTCTTCGCTGATAGGATTACTGGCCACGGCTTCGGAGCTCGACGGGTCGGTAATTTCTTCGACCCAGCCTCTGTCTGTGCGTAACTCTCAAACTCGCGAGTCATGCGAGGCTCGCCCGTCTCGCCGATCTCAGGGTGCTCATAATACACCTCCTCCTCGTACTGGGAGCTAGACGGAGGCGCACTCACTGGCGGCTGTGAAGATGATTGCCCTCTAGATGAGGCTCTCCGAATGGGGGCTGCTGGCATATCGGACTCAGAACTGTCTGATGTATCTGGCGCTGTGCGCTGGGCCTTGCCCCTGCCCGTATCTGTAGACCTCATCGGTCTCTGAACCGGCTCCTGAAACGCCACGCCCTTCTCTCGGGGCCTGCTAGTGGTATTTGGCGAACCATGGCTCTGTATTGAAGTATAACAATTCACAACAGCACACAACTCAGTATAACAGAAATAACCCCAACCTCAACAAAGCAGGAGTGGCAATTGCACCTTTTCTTAACAGAAGAAACTCACTAACACACGCCTAACATCCAGGCATCATTCATCAACACCTCTAAACACAATAACAGTAGCATGCACGCTCATGCATAGCCTAACGTCCAGGCCTTACCACAACTCCAGAAATGCAGTATGACAATTCTGATGCATACCCCACGCCAAACAACACAACAAAATGCAAATTTCAACTACTCTAATTATTCACACCCTAAAAGATAACTACCCAAGATGTAATATACTCCAACGTATGAACTTTTTAACCCAATGTTTTAATGAAAAAAAAAATTCTATTCCAAATGTAAAACAAAGTTCGTACAAAGAGTTAAGATGAAGTCTTACCAAAATGTGGGTGAAAACTGAAGAGAAGAACTGAGTTTGCTAGAATGGAAGTGCACGAAGTGGTGTAAGGCGAAAATATGAAGTGAAGCAAACGCCCGTTCTGATCGGTCAGAAATGTGAGGAATGCCGCGAGGATCGCAACAGAATCAAGTTTTCTTGAAACGAACGCCTGAGATGGCCGGAAAATGAGGTCGAAGGTGGAGGGACAAGGTGGCAATGGCGGTTTTCAGGTGAGAACAGTGGTGAAAATGAAGAGTTTCGCGCGGGGAGGACCTTTTCAGGCGGATGTTCGCGATCTCTATCGATAGCGACATCTCACTATCGATAGCCAGTATTCACTGCTGCTGGACAGTTTTTTATTTTTTTGAATTTCAGGCTTCTATCGATAGACATAAGGTCTATCGATAGCGAGATTGAGAATTTGAATTTTCAAAATTGGCTTATTTTATATTAATAATCACTATAACAGACCACTTTAATACACTAACTGAATAAGAGACACATCGTAACCCAGGGCTGCTAAGTTATCGAAAAAAGTTGGCAACTTTGAGGCTCAAATTAGGGTTATACGGGGGTCTTATACTCTAGCATTAAATATATGGCACAAAGACTCGGAAAAATTGCCTTAAATCTTTTTTCAAAAATTGCACATTTATTCCCGACTGATTAGCCAGTTATTTGCATTCTAAAATACGCATGAATTAAGCATTTACGCGAGATATAACAGATAAGCAATAACCAAGGACTGAACTGAAATGATGAATATTTGAGTCCCAAAAATGATCGAATGGTTCAAAATTTGCATTATTTGTCGCCAGTCTCCACTTTATAACAGGTTTTTATCAGATATTCTAATTGCCAAGTACGAGGATTAAACAAGTTCGTGCATGTGTAAGATTGAATACAAGCTAATCACAATAAAGTTACAATTAATGTATCGAAAATAGATAAATAGATATGATATAAATGAAAGAATAAACTCACAGTTTACCACGTATTTATTTATCAAAATCTATACAAATAATCACTATAAAAACCAATGGTATGACATGTACACAAGAATGAGAAACAATAAATTATTATATAAATAACAATTTAAATGAATAAATAAATCAACATAGAAAAGAGAATATACAAACCCTCCCCAACTAGAAGTAGACATTGTCCTCAATGTTGAAAGGATGTCACGACCGGACGAGTGTGTAAGAACAAGGGGAAATGGTGGGGGGACTAAGTTTAACGTCTTCAGCTAGACGTGAAATTCTACTTTAGTCAGAATGATAGGTAGGGTCTTCCAAACTGACAGACTCAATTACCAAACCATCCCTAATGCCCTCACTATCGGTTATACCCTCAATAAACGGCTTAAGCCTTTGTCCATTCACAGAGAAGGACAAACCAGTTCGAGGATTTCTAATTTCAATAGCACCGTGAGGAGCAACTCTAGTCACCACAAAGGGTCCATCCCAGCGAGATCTAAGCTTACCAGGAAATAACCTCAATTTGGAGTTAAACAGCCACACCTTCTGATTAGGTTCAAAAGATTTTCGATTGATGTGTCTGTCATGAAACTCTTTCATTTTGGCTTTAGAGATTTTAGAACTTTCGTAAGCCTCATTTCTAATCTCTTCGAGCTCATTTAATTGAAGCTTGCGGTGAGAACCCGCTTCCTTCATTTCAAAATTAAATTTCCTAATGGCCCAAAGTGCTTTGTGTTCTAACTCGACAGGGAGGTGACAGGGTTTGCCATAGACTAAACGGTACGGAGACATACCAATAGGGGTTTTAAATGCAGTCCTATAGGCCCATAATGAGTCAGTTAAGCGCAATGACCAATCCTTGCGATCAGGCCTGACAGTTTTTTCGAGGATATGCTTAATTTCCCTATTCGAAACCTCCACTTGCCCGCTAGTCTATGGATGATATGGGGTTGCAACCTTGTGAGTGATAGAATATTTAGCTACAAGAGTTGCAAAGGCTCGATTATTAAAATATGACCCTTCATCACTGATGATGGCCCTTGGAAACCCAAACCTAGAGAAAATGTTCTCTTGGAGGAATTCCAACACCACTTTGTGGTCATTGGTCCTAGTGGCTACTGCTTCTACCCATTTAGACACGTAATCTACAGACACTAGGATATATTCGAACCCATGCGAAATAGGAAAAGGTCCCATGAAGTCGATGCCCCAAACATCAAAAATTTCGACGATCAAAATAGGGTAAAGAGGCATCATATCCCTTCTAGACATAGAACCCATTCTCTGACAGTTCTGGCAGGACTTGCAAAAGTCCAGCGCATCTTTAAATAGCGTGGGCCAGTAGAACCCACACTGCAAGACTTTAGCGGCAGTCTTTTTCCTGCTAAAGTGTCCTCCACATGCTAAAATGTGGCAGAACTTCAAAACGTCTTGCATCTCACCTTCCGGAACATACCTACGTATAACCTGGTCAATACAGTACCTAAACAGGAGAGGGTCTTCCCAATAATAAAATTTTATCTGAGAAAAGAACCGATCATTTTCCTGTTTCGACCAAAGAGATGGTACAAGGCCTGTGGCATGGTAATTCACTATATGAACGTACCAAGGTAAAGTAGAATGTGTGACGGCAAAAAGCTGCTCATCAGGGAAAGAATCCCTAATAGGTGTGGGGTCACTCTCTTCTTCTACTACTATCCTAGAAAGGTGATCAGCAACGACATTCTCAGACCCCTTTTTATCCCTGATCTCAAAATCAAATTCTTGTAACAAGAGAATCCACCTAATCAGCTTAGGCTTCGTCTCTTTTTTAGAGAGCAGGTACCGCAAGGCGGCATGATCTGAGTACACAATGGTCTTCGATCCCCAAAGATAGGATCGGAATTTATCAAGCGCAAAAACTAGTGCAAGCATTTCTTTCTCAGTCGTAGTGTAATTTAACTGAGCTTCATTCAAGGTTTTACTTGCATGGTATATAACATAAGGGGCCTTTTCTACCCTCTGACCCAACACTGACCCCACAGCATAATCGGAGGCATCACACATCAGCTCGAAAGGAAGCGACCAATCGGGAGCTCGCATGATAGGTGCCGAGGTCAACATTAAACGCAACTTATTGAAGGACTCTAAACAGGCTTTATCAAAATCAAACTCAACATCTTTAGCAAGCAGATTGCACATTGGTTTTGTTATTTTGCTAAAGTCTTTAATAAAACGCCTGTAAAATCCTGCATGTCCAAGGAAGGACCGGATTTGCCTAACAGTAGTGGGAGGAGGTAATTTTGCAATTAAGTCGACCTTAGCCTTGTCAACCTCTATCCCCCTACTAGATACTATATGCCCAAGCACGATGCCCTCACGGACCATAAAATGGCTCTTCTCCCAACTAAGTACAAGATTAGTCTCGCAACATCTCTTAAGCACTTTTGAGAGATTAGACAGGCATTCATCAAAAGAAAGACTGAAAACAGAAAAATCATCCATAAACACTTCCAAATATTCTCCTATCATGTCAGAAAAAATAGGAATCATACATCTTTGGAAAGTGCTCGGGGCATTATATAGGCCAAAAGACATACGCCTAAATGCAAATGTCCCGAATGGACAGGTAAAAGTAGTTTTTTCCTGATCCTCAGGGTAAACCGCTATTTGGTTATACCCAGAATAGCCATCTAAGAAGCAATATAAACTCTGCCCAGATAACCTCTCTAAAATTTGGTCAATATACGGCAGTGGGAAGTGGTCTTTCCTAGTCTTGGAATTTAACTTTCTATAGTCTATACAGACTCTCCAACCAGTGGTAGCTCTTGTAGGGACTAGAATACCCTCCTCATTTGCTGTCACTGTAATCCCAGACTTCTTAGGAACCAATTGAGTAGGGGAAACCCACTCACTATCAGAAATTGGGTAAATGATACCCGCATCCAATAATTTCAAAACTTCCTTTTTAACTACCTCTTTCATAGTTGGGTTTAATTTACGTTGGGCATCTCTTGAAGGATTTGCACATTCCTCAAGATGGATTCGATGCTGGCAGATTGACGGGCCTATACCCTTTAAATCAGCGACCGACCATCCTATGGCTAATCTGTGCTCTTTCAAAACTGATAACAGCTTACCTTCCTGTTCTAGATTCAGTGTAGATGATATTATGACAGGCAATGTGTCACTACTACCCAAAAGGCATACTTGAGATTAGCCGGCAGAGGTTTTAACTCAAGTTGCGGTGGATACTCAAAAGAAGTGGGGGAAGGGACACTAGCAATAGACGGAAGTGGCTCGACCCTAGGTCTCCAAGGCAATTTTCCTACAGAGGAGGTAGAATCTAAAACAAGGTTCACCTCCATGAATGAATGCTCCAGGTCATGGTCCTCGAACCCAAAATAATTAAGGCAAGTTTCTAACGGGTCCTTAGACAGAAGATAAGGTGTAGCTTCCTCTACCACTTTATCTATGATATCTAAAAAAGAACAATCCTTAAAGTTATGAGGTTGATTAGCTGCACTATAAACCTGCAGCCTTGTTTTCATGTTTCCAAAAGACACCTTCATAATGCCAGTCCTACAATGAAGGACTGCATTTGCAGTTGCCAAAAGAGGCCGTCCTATTATAACCGGGATTTGAGGCCTAGTAATATCAACGGGCTCCATATCTAAGACAATAAAATCTGCAGGAAAGACAAACGAATCTATCTTTACTAAAACATCCTGCAGTATCCCTCTAGGTACCTTAGAGGACCTATCTGCAAATTGGAGGATCGTAGGTGTGGTTTGGAGTGTCCCAAGCTCCATTTTGGCGTAAACCAAATATGGAAGAATATTCACACTCGCGCTAAAATCAACTAACGCTCTATCAATGAAATGACTTCCTAAGAAGCAAGGTATAGTTGGCGTTCCAGGATCTTTTCTTTTTATTGGAGCTTGGAATTGACACACAGCATTTGCTATGTCGACGGGAGTTATGGTTTTAGACAAATGAACGCGCTCCTTGCGTTGCTGTGTGCACATTTCCTTCAAAAATTTAGCATATGAAGGAATTTGTTTAATGGCATCTAATAGAGGTAGATTTATATGAACACTTTCTAACACCTCTAACATATCTGTCATGCTAGCTCCTTTCTTAGCTCTCCTCTCAGGCTCAACCAGCGCAGATGGGAATGGGGCTTTTGGCACGTAAGATGCCAATGGATCGTCTAAAGCTGCGGGAAAGTTATCCCTCGACGCTTCAGACTCTTTCTCTATTGCAGGTTCTTTCTCTTTTTCTCTCTCTTTCTCCCCAACTCTATTGTCTACCACTTTCCCACTTTTCAAGACTGTAACAGCCTTAACATCCTCATTACATTGTAGGTTCTGAGAAGTAGAACTCTCAGCTACAAAAGCTCCCTTAGGATTAGCCACAACTTGACTCGGAAATTTCCCTTCCTCTCTGCGACTGAAAGAAGCCGCTACTTGACCCATTTGGGTCTCTAATTTGGAAATTGATTGGGAATGGGAATGTGTGAGTTGTGCTGAAGCCTCTAGACTTTTCAGGGTAGCTAGGACTTGTTCCTCAAAACCGAGCGTTCTTTGAGGTTGTGGTGATGGTTGAGTCACAGCTTGACTCTGATACTGGGGGGAAGGTGCTTAAGGAGCACCATAACTTGGGTACTGGGGTTGCATCAGTGGTGGTCTATAGGGTTGAACAACAGCAGGGTTACTGCTATATGTGGGTCTCGCCGGCTGACTACGATTGGATCCTCTAGGCTTACTAGACCACTGGAAATTTGGGTGAGTCTTCCACCCAGGATTGTAAGTGTTGGAATATGGGTCATTCCTAGGTGGTGCATATCCTTGAGCAGCATTAACCTGCTCTTGGACAAACTCTGGGTACTGTCCTGCCATAGGACAATATGGGGTCTCGTGAGCTGGGTCAGTGCAAATATTGCACACCAAGTTGACGGTTTCACATGGGTTTTAGAAGATTGCCCTTGTGCCGCTATTAATTGGTCAAGTTTCTGAGACAAAGCCTCGACTTGCTTGTTTGCCAATACTTGGGAATCCACATCATAAATACCGTCCTTTTTGGGAGGCGTTTTCTTCACTAAGGCATCATCACGGTTACTCAAAGACATTGAGGCCATGTGGAAAGAATCCTCACTCAATGCTTCAAATAAAGCCCACATCTCATCCTCACTTTTACTCAAAATAGCTCCCCCACATGCAGATTTCACAGTCTGCGTGTCACCCTCAGTTAGACCTCTAACGAAAGACTCTATGATTTGCCACTTAGGTACATCATGATGGGGGCATAACCTAAGAAGCTCTTTCATTCTCTCCCAGGCTTCATGAAAAGATTCTTGTTCATGTTGGACGAAGTTTGTTATACCTCGTCACATTTGGTGAGTTTTACCAACAGAGTAAAATCTAGACAGGAATAATTTCTGCAGCTGTTCCCAAGTAGTGATAGGGACAGGGGTTTGGAGAGTACAAAGCCAGTGTTTGGCCTTATCTTTTAAGGAAAATGGGAATATAAATAATTTCAGGGATTCTGGATGGAAATCCTGGATTCTAATGGTCGAACAGATCCCTAAGAATTCCTGCAAATGGTCGTATGGGTTCTCTCTATCTAACCCATAGAACGTAGGAAGCATCTGAATGGTAGCATGCTTAATCTCGTAGATGATATTCTCGATGTGCGGGATTTGGATACAGGAGGGTGGATTAAAACTATTGGGCATGAAGTGATCCCTAAGAGTTTTAAGACTTCGTGGGGCTTGAATATTAGCTGCAGGTAACATGACATTGTGTGCAGATGATTCAGCCATATCAAAATGATGCAAAGGTACGGACTCACTGGACTGTCTTTGAGAAGCTTTAGCAGCTCTCAGAGTTCTTTCTAATTCCGAGTCTATAGGAATTACGTTTAATGACAACGACCTTCTACCCTGCATAAAATAAAGTCTCCACAGATAATCAAGGAATTATAAATAAACTGTGAGCAGTTAATCTTTAGCTTTTAATTGTTATTTTAAGCGCGCGGAAGTGAAGCTCCCAATTCCTGATTCAGCAACCTGTAGTTAGAGATAGAAGAATGAATAAATAATATATATCTTAATATATATAAACAATATAAAAGAATGTATTATAAGTAATATTAACAGTATTAATATTTACTACTCGAATTAAATCCAAATATTCTTTTTAAATAAACCGTAATTTCCCCGGCAACGGCGCCAAAATCTGATCGATTCAGGGAACAAGGGAGATTATTCCTTGTTAATGATCAAGATTAATATATTTATAAAATCGCGTGATTATTAATCTCAATTCGATTGCGACTAGTGAGCACGGGTGTCGAACCACTGGAAATATGCAGGTTTATAATAAAAGACTTTTTAGAATTAATCAAAGTGAAATAATATTGTCAAATTAAGTTGGTGGTGAAAAGTGCTCCGATTGGGTCGAAGCGGAAATACCGAAATTTTAATAAAGCTGGTTAAAGACGCGATTAATTTGGTGGAATGAGCGGAACTTGGGTGAGAAGCCCATTGAATATCAATTATACAACTTATATTATAAAATCCTCAATATAGTAATTATGTATGGTGGTTCATCCAACTACAAGAAGGATTTCACAAAAAGATGATGAATACAGGATTGACAGGTTTATCCTTGAAAAGAATGGAATATCGCTATCCACCTTAATTGGGGATAAAGCATGCTGGTTTGTATTCTTCCAATAAGTACCATTGCATAATTATATAATTGCAATCACAGATATACAATTATATGATATTATATTTAGCGATAGTGTGCGGTAAAACCTTCACAACTTTGCAATCACATAATACAAATAAAGGGATGTTTATAAAATAGAATTGCATAAAGAATCCAACTTCATCCTCACCCAAGCTTGGAGTATTAGCTACACATCAATGAAGGAGAATATCCTTTATCCATGACAAGCTCTAAGGGTTCACGGGATGGAAAAAGTAAAATAAAAGCAGAAAGTAAATGACTGAAATAAATAAGAAAATGGCTTAAATAAATAAAGAAAATGGCGGAAGTAAATAAAGAAAAGGACTTAAGTAAATAAAGAAAATGACAATAAAAGTAAAGAACAATTCTCAAGTGAGAATTGAGCCATGTATTAAAAAGGAAAATCGCAGAAAAGTAAAGCGCTGAAAGTAAAGACTGTAAAAGTAAAGAACAATCCTCAAGTGAGAATTGAGCAATGCATTAAAGGAAAAATTGCAGAAAAGTAGAATTTGCTGAAAAAGTAAATGACCGAATAAAACGCAGAATTGAACTGTAATATGAAGTCTTTTAAAAATGACAGAGTAATGATTCAGAGCAAAAGTCTTGAACCCTCTTTAAGTCGCCTTTACACGTGTATATAAAGATGGAAAAAGTAAAAGACATAAATGCCTTTGAAATATCTAAAAATATCTAAGACAGCCCTCAGCCGCCTAAGTTCTATCGATAGCGAAGTGTCGCTATCGATAGTGCTTCTATCGATAGCGAGACTTGGCTATCGATAGGCATGTTGGCACTTTGCTCTGTAAGTGCAGACATTCTTTGCAGTCTTTTCGCACTTTTATTGGACATCACCGATTCTCTAGAATGCTCTTTATTCGTGACGATAATCAAGGCTTCAACAGGCGACGACTTCGTATCTATATAATCTGCACAGATTTCTTGAAAAAGAGATTTTAACTAATTTATACAGATTTTATACACAATGAGATATTATTACACCATTATTTATACAAGAGAACACAGTAATACCATCATTTGAGAGAATGATTGTGATACAATCACTCACACCTGGACCCTTAGGTAGTTTTACCAAATCAACCGCATGCCTTGGTGGAGTCACATATACAAAAGAAAAAGGCAATCTCCCAATAGAACTATGGACGACACTGTTATAAGAAAATTCACATTGTGGCAAAGCATAATCCCATTGCTTAGGTTTATCTCCATAAACACAATGAATTAAGTTGCCCAAGGTTCTATTAGTTACCTTCGTTTGTCCATCCGTTTGAGGATGTGCTGTGGTGCTCCGATTGAGAGAAGTGTCGAACATCTTCTACAAAGTAATCCAAAAATGGCTTAGGAATTTGACATCTCGATCGGAAGTGATAGAAGTGGGTACTCCATGCAAACGAACCACTTCTTTAAAGAACAACTTAGCTATGTGAGAGGCATCCGAAGTTTTTCGACATGGAATAAAATGAGCCATCTTGGAAAAACGATCCACTACAACGAAAACAGAATCTACCCCGCGTTGAGTATGAGGTAGCCCCAACACAAAATCCATAGAAAGATCCACCCAAATAGTGTCGGGTACGGGTAATGGCATGTAAAGACCCATATTTTGTGTTGCCCCTTGGATGATTGGCAAGTATAACACTTTCTCACAAAATTGCCAACATCCTTCCTCAGTTAAGGCCAAAAGTAACGCTTCGCTAATATAGCGAAAGTCTTGTCCCTTCTTAGGTGACCACTTAATCCTCCACTTATTGCATCATATAATTGCATATTTCTATTGCATTATTTCCATTATTTTGTGCATACTTGAGCCATTTATATTTATAAATAGACGCTTTTTATGTTTTCTTGTTTTTCCATGCCTTGTAGGAAAAGTGCAATAAAATGGATGCTTTTTGCATGCAAAGTTGGAGCTTGGAGTCAAGCCTTGGAAGTCTTCAAAGGTCATGGGACTTATATGACATACTTCTAAGTGTGTCTTGATGCTACATATCAAATTTCAAAGCTAAATGCCAAGTGGTTTGGGTGATATGGGCAAATGAAGTCATGAAGTGCAAAAAGCGACCAATCTGGACATTTTGGAAAAACTGTTTCTCTCCAGATTTAATTAGACAATGAGACCTCCATGGTTGTAAAGTAGACTTCTCAAGCTTTCCAGCGATATAAAGAACGTCCAAATCCGACTTCGGACGAGAGAGTTATGAGCATTTGAAGTCGGAGCACTTTTTTAGGCAATTTTGAGGTTGGAGAAGCTATTATTGGTAATAGATATTGTATTACGGGTAATAGTCTGAAGGAATCAACAAATTCAAACTGTAGAAGAGATTATTATCGGTAATAGGTTTTGTATTACAGGTAATAAAGTTCGGCTACTGATAATTCTTTTGTAATTTGTCACTTAAACTTAGGGCTTTTTAGGCTTTTCATCCCTCTTTCTTTGTAACCCTAGAGGGGGGTATTTAAGCATCATTTCTCAGCTGAAAAGGGGTTTCTTGACTTGTTCTTATATAGTTCTAGGATTAGCTTAGTTTTCTCTTAAGCTTTTAGGATTTCTTGATAGTTTTAGCTTAGTTTGATAACTGATACTTGTTATTTCTTGTTTGTAAGCTTAGTTTAGGTTGTTTTTCTTTCTTTGAATCTCGTTTGTAAGCTACATTTCTATTTGTGAATCAATAGATAGCATTTATTTCACTTCCCTAGCATTTATTGTTCTTGATTGAAGCTTTTACTTCGTTTAATGGCTAGCTAAACACCCAAGGTGGGTTCTATGGTGGATTTCTTCTCCAAACCCTAAGTAAATGTGTTTTCTCATCTCAAAAGCTTTAATGCTAATGGAATGTTGCTTATATACTCTCTAATCTTTTGAACCCTTGTAGTTTCATATTCATGATTATTATGCAACCAGTAAGTTGTTGTAATTTGGTTAATGAGCACATATGCATTCTACATGTTTGTGAAAATGCCAATGTAAGTATTGAGCTACATTCCATCATTTGTTTTACCTTTATGAACTTCTATTGTTAAATCCTCCATTCAAGACCATAGAGTAAATAGATCTTTGAATGAGCATTGCTTGAGAAACCATCCACTAAAGGTTTGGAAGGAATGAAATCATAGGGTCCATCTTCTTTTATTTACGAGTTTTCATACACAACTTGCCATTAACTTGGCAAAAAACCTTCACAACAAACAAACCCCCAATATTTTACACTTTTCTTTGCATTCATTGGGTAGCACTTCCTAAGAATCATTAAAACCTATTCCACGCCCTGTGGATATGACCTAAGGACTTCCTAGTATTTATTGCTCGACGACCGGTGGATTCCTACTATTGGGATTCTATTGCGCACCTCAATTTTCAGTTCAAGCAATTGGCACTGTTGCCAGGGAGTGGCGAGCATTCTAAGTGATCCAAGAAGAGCTAGTGGTAACTTGTAATTGCATTACAAGTCCGGTAAGTTCTTCTCATTCTTTGTGTAAATTCAAAAAAAAAAAAAAAAAAAAAAAGTTTATCCAAGACCCAACCTCAATATAAGGAGGACATGACCAATACTCATATTTGGGAAATAGAGAGGACATGAATGCACATTTCTATAGTGCACTAGGAAACCCTTACAACTCTACATATTCCACCACAAATAATCATGGGTGGCAAGATCACCTTACTTTTGATTGGAGCAATGGTTATGAGGTTAATCCTCAAGAGCAGCGGGGTTACTATCCCTCTCAAGTCCAACCAAATGATGAGTATGATGGTCACTCTTCCTATTTTGATGGTCAAGGATACCAAGGGTTTAACTCATACTCAAACCAAAGTTATGCCCCACCACCCTATCCAATAGATCAACCATTTTGCCAACCACCTCAAGTAAGCTTGGATGACGTTTTGCAACAATTAGTTGAAAATGAAAAGGCTAATGCCCAAGCTATTGATGAAATTATAAATGAACTTACCGAGTTGGCCAATCTATTGGTTGTGCTTCAACAAAAGGATAACTTTCCTTTACAACCCGAAACAAATTTTTATGGTCAACAAAATGAGGAAGTTTTTAATGACATTACTGATAATCTAGAGCAAGTTAAGGCAATCCCCACACTTAGGATCGAAAATTTTGAAAATTTTTCTTCGAAAGACTCTCCTAATGAATTTTGATTAAAACTATCATAATATTATGTCTTAAAACTTTGAAAAATCAATTTTGATGGCTTTAGTAGACTAAAACTTTCTTTCTTAGTCGATTAAAGAAATTTTTTTTCAAAACAAACATGAACGGATTTGATTAGTCGACTAACAACTGTGTGTCTAGTCGACAAACCGAAAAAAAGTTCAAAATGATTTTAGTTAAACTCGATTAGTTGACTAACTCCTGTTTTCCTAGTCGGCTAATGAAAAAGTTTTCAAAACTGTTTCATCAAAAATCGATTAGTCGACTAACTAGGCCTGTCTAGTCGACTAAGGTTTCTATAAATTTTTATTTGGCTACTGTACTGCAGTTAGTCGACTAAACATGAGTGACTAGTCGACTAAGAAGCCTCCTAGTTGACTAATCACTGGCCTAGTCGACTACTGCAACTCGACCCTGTTTTATTTTCTCGAAAACCGTTCATTTTTTTCTTGTTCTTTTCTCTCTCTTCTTTGTATTTTCTCAGAAATACCTCTTCCAAACCCAAACCCTAACCTCTCACATCTCTCTCAAGTTGCTTTAAACCTTCATCCATAACATTTCATTCTTGCATTTGCTTCTCAAGCTTCAATGGCGCCAAAGAAATCCGTTCATATCAACCGTTCCCATGGCGAAGGATCTTCTAGGGCTCCAAAAACTTCAAAGGGAAAGGGAAAAGCTACAGAGGATGTTCCTACTCAAGCTTCAACCTTTCAACCATACTCAGAGCTATTTTTCACCAAGGAATGCGAGAAGGTTTACATTAAGCATATAGCCACACGAACTGTTGTAACGGATAAAAGCGTTCCCCAAAATTTTCTTAAATCTTTCTTTCCATTTGTATATGCTAAGTTTAAATATATAGGTTGGTTGAATCTAATTGAATTAGCAAGACCTACATGTCAAACTCTAGTTAGACATTTTTATGCGAACTTGAGCATTGGGAAGGGGTCCATAAAATTCCTATGTTAAAGGGGTACAAATTGTTTTTGATAAAGAAAATCTAGCAAATCTTTTGGGTATTCCAACAGGTGATATGGAATGGTTTACAAAAGAATATCACCCCATCAAGAGTGGCAATTTTCCATGGTTAGATGCCATTAGGCTTATTTGTGGAAACCCCAACATGGAATTACATAATTTTAATCGCACCACCACTTCCTATCTCACTCTTGATTGTAAAATCATTCACTCCATCATAGCCCACAATATTATGCCCAAGTCCGGTAGCTATTCATACATTTCTGATTGGCATATATTTCTCATTTGGGCTGTGTCGATGGGTGAATAAATTGATCTTGCTTATTTAATTATTGATCAAATTCTTACTGTTGCAACCATCCATACCTCTGCTTTACCATATGTAATGCTTTTATCTCAATTATTTTCTACGTTTGGTGTGGATGTGATTTCGGAGGCGGATATTGTAGTAAATGATCCCTCCAAGGACTTTAGTACATTTTGTGAAACCACATTGGTAAAAATGAGTTTCAAATGGCTAGCGGATGAGAATAGGTGGATTGAGAATGCTACTAAAGTGAACAAGAGAAGAAGAAAAGCTGCTGCCCCTCCTCAAGCACAAGAAGAAGAGCCTTAAGACCCTTATGAGCATTTATTGCATCGATTCGATTCATTCTCTGTGGGAGTTCAAGACCAAATTAACTCTCTTAAGCAGCGAATGACAAATGAGTTCCGTGATATTCGAGAGAGGCTACACATGGAAGCATATATGGAGGAAGCTCCAATGGATGATGCATTGGTTGACCCTTCTCTTGATCCTCACCTTGATGCTCCTCTTGATCCGGCCTTCGACCCTAACAACTATGTTTAGTTGTTCTTGCTTCTATTTAGCTACTTGTCTCAAACTTTTTTTTTGGATATATCTAACTTTGACTCTAATTTGGTTTAAAGTTTTAATGTTACATTTGGTTAAACTTTGAAAAGTAAGTGGTTTAAATATCTTAGTTTAACCTTGTGATTTAAACTATTGCTTATGATAACTTGTTATTGGTTGCTTGGGAATGTTCATCTTTTGGTTTGTGCCTTGATTGCTAGTGTCTCTACATCTTTCCTCACATCTTTGATGGATACTTTGTCATTCGATTGTTTGCCTTCGTCTTAATTACTCTTATTAGCAAAAGATTGAATCTATTTGTATCCTACATTGATGTGTTGAAAAGATAACATTTTGTTTATCCCTAAAAATCTTGTTATGACAAGTTATGAAATTTCTTGGTTCATTAATTGTTTTGGATGAAGTTTTATAACTCGTCTAACTTGGTTATTTTTATAAACTTAATATCCAAATGATTTTGCTTAGTTAAACCTCATTGAGAATCTTGTTATTGGATATCTTGATATATGAATAGCTTTGACAAACTTAATGAAATGTTTTGAGGTTGTAAAATGTCTTCGGAATGATTACTCCATGTTAGTAATTAATGTTTCTACCTCTTGACATGTCTTAAATTTTGATGCTAATCAAATATCAATTTTTTTTTTTTTTGGGATAAACTTGTGTAATGATTTGCATTTAATTTCTCTTAAGATTCTTTTGTGATCTAAATTGCTATTATTCCTATGATTGTGGTTGAACTATTGTGTTACAAAAATCCTTCTTGGAAAACCCTTCTTAGCATAATTTTTACCATCCTCTTTTCTCAAAACTAGGCTACAAGTACTAATTTGAGGGGGAGCTTATGCTCTTCTCTTTGTTAACCTCTAAATTAGCTTGTTTCATTTCAAAACAAGAGGATATGTTATTTTCAAAAAATCCTTGCACCTTCTAAGGAGGAGGTTATTTTTTGTTGATGCCAAAGGGGGAGATATATGCATAATGTTCAAGCTATTTCTATTTATATGCATAATGTATGTAAACTATGCACAATGAGATGAATATAACTTACTTGAGGATTTGTTACCCAACAAATGCATTTTGGTTAAAAGGTTTAGTATCCTTCTTATGCATATTGTTAGGGGGAGTTACAAATCCTAGTTAGTATATTCTTGGTCATATGCAAAGTTTACTCAATGTTTGTCATCAACAAAAAGGGGGAGATTGTTAGCCCTATGGCTTCAATCCATTATTGGTAAATGTGTTTTGCTACCTTGTTGTATAATTTTGATGATAACAAACATTGAAGTATGATTATGCATACAAATAACTTAGTTGAACATATTGCATATATGTCAAGCCCTTTAATGGTTTCTCCTAAGTTTTTATTGGCTAATCTTTGTTGATCAATTATCCCATGTTTCTTGTATAACCTTCATATTATATTCATGTTTTTAAGAAACAGGATTTGAGCTTAAATGAAGAATCAACCTTGATGAACCTTGTTTGAAGCATCCATGGAGCTTATGCAATCCTAATGTACCTTATGTAAATATGGATAGTCATATATTCACTAAGGACATTGAAGACTTGCTCAAGCCATTCACAAGCCTATCAAGCCTAGCACAGGATTCAAAGAACCTTCTTGAAGACCTTATTTCATTTTGTGTAAGCATCTAAGGAAAACTTGTATAAATCTCTCATAAGATTTAAAACTACATTGGCTTAAGTGACCTTGACCTCCTAGACCTTGTTTTAACATTGGGAAAATCATTTTGATTGGTCAAAATTATTTCCAAATAACCTTGGGCTATTTTAAAATCAAATGGTGGCTTAAAGTTCATGAAAATTGACTTATGGCCTTCCTTAGTCGACTAACCCTCTATGACTAGTCGACTAACTACATGGCAGTAAGTATGTTTCATGAACATCTAAGCTAGTCGACTAAACCTTGGTTATTAGTCGACTAATCGTTTCCTAGTCGACTAATCCTTAGTTTTTAGTCGACTAATCGTGCCCAGATTTCAAACCTTTTGTTTTTACTTCCCAAGTCGACTAATCCCTTTGATCGACCTAGTCGACTAATCGACTCCGAACTCATTTTGTAAGTATATTTAAAATGCTCTAGTCGACTAATTCTTTTGTCCTAGTCGACTAATGTTTCTCTGCAACTTATAACAGCTAGTTTTTGGAAACCAAACAGATATATTTTTATATCCAACATCCATATTTGATAGAGAGCATTTAAATACCACTTGAATGAGTCTTGGATGAGTTAGTCATTCACTCAAAACATATTGAAACACACTCATACTCAAATCCATTATTATTCATCATTTTTTTGTGATTCAAGCTTTGAAAATCATTCTCTCTCTTAAGCCAATATTAGTTCTTGATCTGGAGAGATACTAGTGAAGTGCTCATTATTGTAATCATCTACTCTTGAAGGAGCTAATCTTTGTGTAATCTTTATTCATCTTGTAAATTTGTGAGATTGTAAGGGTTGTGTGAATCCCTTGTGGGTGAGTGTCTTTCACCTTTGAAAGAAGACAACTTATAAAGGTTTCTCCACCTTGAAGGAGAGATTTATAGTGGATTGTGAAATCCTCAAGACGGGGCTCTTGAGGCGTGGATGTATACGGAGATCGAACCACGTTAAAATCTTGTGTTTGAATCTCTCTAACTCTTCTCTTGCATTTATATTTATTTACTTATCTTATAAATTGATTAGTTGTGATTCATATTCAATATTCTATTTATATTCAATTGAATTTATTTGAACCAAAATTTTAAATTGGATTTTATTTTATAAAGTTTGCTATACTCTATTCACCCCCCACTAGAGTATATTTTATGGGCAACACTATTCTACTTCGAATTCTTGCTTCTGCCTCTCCTTTTGACAGCTGTCATTCCTGAATAGTTAAAACTAACAAAATAAACGTGAACTTTAGCTTCTCGTTTATTTTGAATTTCAAAGTATTAATCTCTTCAATTTATTCTTTTTTTTTTCCGGATTAATTATCCTTAACGGCTCTTATTATATGAATTTAATTTACCATTTATTTTCTTTAATCCATATTTTTCATCCTTTTATTATATTTAACATGTGTCAGCCATTTACTGACTGGTGTTAAAAAATGGATCAACAGGTTCACAAATTCACATCAATAAATGTAATATTTTTTATTCTTTTCATGATTATAAAGATGATGGATCCACATAAGATGGTGGTTAAAGATGGATGAAGTAGCATACATAAGATTTATGGATTAACTTTCAAAAATCTTACGGACCGATTAGAGAGGTAATCAGTAGGTGCGAAGAAGACGAGGACTTGATTGTATCACAATCATGCTCTCAAATGATGGTATTACTGTGTTCTCTTATATAAATAGTTGCGTAATAATATCTCGTTTTGTATAAAATCTGTATAAATTGGTTAAAATCTCTTTTTCAAGAAATCTGTGCAGATTATATAATTACGAAGTCGTCGCCTATGAAGCCTTGATTATCGTCTCAATTAAAGAGCATTCCAGAAAAGATCAGCAATAGCCATTGAAGTGCGAAAAGACTGCAAAAGAAATTCTGTGCATTCAAAGCAATGAGCCAACATGACTATCGATAGCCAAGTCTCGCTATCGATAGAAGTACTATCGATAGCGACACTTCGCTATCGATAGACCTTAGGCGGCTGAGGGCTGTCTTAGATATTTTGAGATATTTCAAGGGCATAAACGTCTTTTACATTTTCATTCTATATATACACGTGTAAAGGCGACTTAAAGAGGGTTCAAGACTTTTGCTCTGAATCATTACTCTGTCATTTTTAATAGACTTCATATTACAGTTCAATTCTGTTTTTTATTCGGTCATTTACTTCTTCAGCAATTTCTACTTTTATGCAATTTTTCCTTTAATGCATAGCTCAATTATCACGTGAGAATTGTTCTTTACTTTTATTGTCATTTTCTTTATTTATTTAAGCCCTTTTCTTTATTTACTTTCGCCATTTTCTTTATTTATTTCAGCCATTTTCTTTATTTACTTACGCTATTTTCTTTATTTACTTCAGTCATTTTTTCCTTATTTCTTCAGTCATTTACTTTCAGCTTTTATTTTACTTTTTCCATCCCGTGACCCCTTAGAGCTTGTCATGGATAAAGGATATTCTCCTCCATTGATGTGTAGCTAATACATTAAGCTTGGGTGAGGATGAAGTTGGATTCTTTATGCAATTATATTTTATAAACATCCCTTTATTTGTATTATGTGATTGCATAGTTGTGAAGGTTTTACCGCACACTATCGCTAAATATAATATCATATAATTGTAAATCTGTGATTGCAATTATATAATTATGCAATGGTACTTATTGGTATGAATACAAACCAGCATGCTTTATCCCCAATTAAGGTGGATAGCGATATTCCATTCTTTTCAAGGATAAACCTGCCGGTACTGTATTCATCATCTTTTTGGGACTTCCTTCTTGTAGTTGGATGAACCACCACACATAATTACTATATTGAGGATTTTATAATATAAGTTGTATATTTGATATTCAAATGGGCTTCTCACCCAAGTTCCGCTCATTCCATCAAATTAATCGCGTTTTTAACCAGCTTTCTTAAAATTCTGTATTTTCGCTTCGACCCAATTGAAGCGCTTTTCACCACCAACTTAATTTGACAATATTCTTTTACTTTAATTAATTCTAATAGTCTTTTATTATAAACCTGCATATTTCCCAGTGGTTCGACACCTGTGCTCACCAGTCGCAATAGAATTGAGATTAACAAACACGCAGTTTTATAAATAATTTAATCTTGATCATTAACAAGGAATAATCTCCCTTGTTCTCAGACGATCAGGACTTTGACACGACTTTCCTCGAAGATCAGGAGTCTGAGGAAGTGATGCATAGCGATTCATCCAACGGGTTTGTCCAGTTCGGCACTGTACCTCCTACACACCAGGTACACATGGTCTCTACATTACCTACTGAGTTTTTAGCAAAAAATGGTCAATCTTGCCACTTAGATTATGATATTGATACACAAGAAAAGGTCTTCTGTTCATATGCCTTTCGAACCAAGTCGAACAAAAAGATGGTAACAGCCTGATAAGGCAAGATTTCTGTTTCCCACCACCGACCGAAAAAATGGAAAAACATTTTAGGCCGTTGTATATTAAAACTAACCTGAATGGTAGACCCGTATCTAAAGCCTTAATAGACAATGGAGCATCAGTCAACATACTGCCCACTAGGACCTTTAGAAAGTTAGGCAAAACCAAGACTGATCTCTTACTATCCGAAGTTTCCTTAGTAGACTTTGCTGGAGGATCGGTCAAACCCGAGGGTATCAGACCTATTGAAGTAACAGTAGGAAGTAAAACAAGACTGACGGCGTTTTTTGTTATGGACGCCGAATCAAACTATAACGCACTCTTAGGTCGTGATTAGATACACGCTAACATGTGCGTCCCCTCATCCCTACACAAATGTTTGATTATGTGGGATGATACTGAGGCCGAAATTGTTCAGGCTGATGACCAGCCTTTTGCCATGACCACAAATGTGGTCAAAGCAAAATTTTATAACAAATGCGTTGCGCCTTTAAAATTCGAAAGTCTTGATAAACTTGGCTGACCGCTTAGGGTCGTTTTTTCTTATTGCCATGAAAAGACACATTTCGAACAAGGTTTTAATGAACCAACATAAAAGGAAAGCGTGCGACAAAACCCTCGCCAAAATCCGGTCTTATATGATCGATTATATGGCAAATAGGGTAGGGCCAATAGACTTGGTCGATTATGTGGATAAAAGGGCTGATGAAATCACTTGGAAAGATCTTCAACCAGAAGCTAAAAAGTTAAACAACTATTTGGCTGAAGTTAAAGACCCCCTGTTAGAAGTCTATCTGGCCGAAAATAAACCGGTCTTTATAAGTAGTAATCTGGCCGAAAAGATAAAAATTTAATTAGCAGTTTACTTAGGGAATATAAAGATCGTTTTGCTTGGGGTTATGATCAGATGCCTGGTCTAGATCGAACTTTAGTAGAACACAAAATACCTATCAAGAAAGGTTTTAGACCGTACAAACAACCACCTAGGAGAGTGGCCCAAGAAATACACCTTAAGGTCAAAGAAGAAATAGGTCGATTATTAGCAGCTAAGTTCATTCGACCTGCCCAATATATAGAGTGGTTGCCAAATATAGTCCCAGTAACAAAAAAAAAAAAGGGGGAAATTGAGAGTCTGCATCGATTTTAGAGACCTGAATAAGGCCTCACCAAAAGATGAGGAGAAGATGAGGGTTTTGAAAAGTTTAAAACCCCTTGAAAAACGGGCTCATAATGAGCCATAAAGTGAAGAGACATCTCTGACATCAGCAAAGCCGCCAAAAACTCGCGGCAGGTACAAGGGTTTAAATGAGCCAATGAGAAATTAACACGTGGCCATACCCTATAAAAAAATGAAGGCCGACAATCGGCCATATCAAAACCGATTTTTAGGCTCGATAAAAAGCAACATCCTAATGAATTTACAAAAATTCAAAAGGATGTGGGGGGCAGATGTTGGCACACCAAAAAATCGGCCATCAGTTTTTGACCGAAATATAAAGAAAAGAGTTTTGTCTGAGTTTGAGGAAAGGGGATTTGGGCCGTAAAGAAGAAGTTATATAAATCGGCCTATGAAGAATCGACCACCCTAAAAATCGACCAAAAAGATTTTCGGCCACCCCAGAAATATCAATCATACGGCCATTCCCTATTTCTAAGGAGAAAGGCCAATTTAGTGGAGATCATGGCTTGACACATGTCAGCACCTAAAATGAGTCAATAGGCTATGAGATCATGGCCTGACACATATCAGCACCTAAAAGGGAGTCAAAAGGCTATAACTGCTATAACGTGGGAAGTGGAAGATAGCTTGAGAAGGAGGTGGATAATGGGCCAAGAACATGGGCGGTTTTCATCTAGATAGCCAAAGTAGTCTTTCTATAAAAGCCAAAAGAAGTCAAAGATGAAGGGGACAATCAACATCAAACACAAACTGCTTTTTATCTTTATTTGCTTTCTTTTGCTTCCTGCCAATTTACTTTCTGTCAAATTACTTTCCTAGTTTAGGAGTATTTTATTTCCATAGTCAAGCTGTACTCGATCTGGTTTCTTGCTGGATTCATCATTTGCAAATTTATTAATCAAAGGAGCTTACGAGGCCAACAAATGGTACGTTTCTTGTGATTTTTATTTTTGTTAATTCCTTCAATTCATTACATTTTCACATCTCAAGGCACACACATCTTTGCACTCAAAGACCCCAAAACCTGCAACCGCCTTGATTGCAGTTGGCACGCCCGCGTGATAGCTGTTAGGCCGAAGTGCTCACACTTAAGGTCCATAGAAATTTTTTAGGGTGAACAATTAGGAAGGGTGAATTGAATTTTCCAAACTAATATTATAACAATATATTTCCATCTTCAAGGATTGAACTAATGCTAGCTGGGTAATGGCTTAGCCTGGATCACTATTACAAAACATGTAAAAGGGGACAACATTTTTTTTTTTTTTGGCGTTTACGAAAACTTTTTAAAAGTGTTCTTAAAACTTCTTAAATGTGACACTTTTTATAAAATGTGGGCGTTTTAAGCATTTTTGCGTTATTTTTAGTAAAGCTTCCACGTACATTGCATTTTAAAGACACTTTACCAAAAGTGTTACCAATGTTTTAGCACCCATGCATCTGCCCTTTAATCTTTTCACATATATTCCGCATGCGCGCGCCAAACACATTACAAACTTATATCCCGCGCTATCTTTTAACCAAACCCTACCTAGGACCAAGACGATATGGTTCAATCTTGTCTCTCTCATCTAGCGACTCTCTTCCTCTAGCAATTTCCTTCTCAAGCTCCTTCCCTCTCCTCCGGAGGCTTCCACTCCTCCCCATTGTCTCTGAAATTGATCGGGCTTTTGCAAAGGTGAGTGAAAGATTCTCACACTTTCTCCACCCATCTCCGGTGACGGTGTCTCCGTTCATGGATTCCGGTCAAAAATCTCATTCTCTTTCTACCCATTTTCTATTTGGTTTAAGCACCATTCAGTGTATATATATATATATATATATATATATATATATATATATATATAGACATATATATATGAGTATCAGACGTTGGCAAATACAACCCTTATATTTGGGTTAACCATCCTCGAATCAAAGCCACCGTTTCAATGAATTTCGCTAATCGCTTTAGTCATCAAGACTTGCAGCCTGGTACAATTCTATGAAGACCTATAAGAGGAAGGTTACATTTGTAGTCCAATAAAATTACCTGCCTAGCTAATGTGAATCAAAAGCATAGGCAGACATATATAATTATATGGCCGGGCTCTATATCCATAAGCCCTTTTTTATAAGTTTTGTTTATTTAAAAGTCCTCTAATCTTTTCACTTTACCCATAGGTCCTTTTTATAAGGTTTGTTTAATTTATCCAAAAGCTAGGACTCTTCTTGCTTTTCAAGGAATGAATCGTAAAGAGAGCAGGCTACACCTAGCCTAGCCTATCTAGTTACTGAAGGATCAAATGGTTTCCCAACTAATGATATATGCAACAGCCAAATGCAAACTTCTCATGATCTTCACAAATTACTTGTATATTCCCTGATAACTATGATATACCTTCAGCCATGCTCACTAAACTGAGTCTTCTACTCTCTCCACAATCTCTTTTGATGGATAGGTTTTAATTGAACGTGTCAGAGTAGGGGCCCAACTATCATTTTATAGAGAAAACTTTTATAGAGTTTGAATTCATGACAAACTCTAAGGGATAGCCATCTATATCTTCCTCTATCCTTATCTTACACCAACAGTTAGAGTGTAGCTAAAGTGTTGCTAATTTTCATGTACCTTGATCACTGGCCGATAGATGAGAGTATAGGCATGGCTATCTAACTAAAGCAACTAACCAATCTGATTTTTTACGGTTAGAAACTATTGATCATTGGCCCACATTAAAAAAAAAAAAAAAAAAAAAAAAAAAAAAATCTTACAAGAGTGAGAGGAAGGTAAAGGAAATTAGGGGAGGAAACATAATCAGATCAATTTGAGATGAATCAATGGTTGGTTTTGTAGGAAACAATTTTGCTTTATTGTGCTATGCTTTTTGGCAGAAACCGATTTATTTGCACGAAACTGATGCATTTGCAAAAAAGCTTATGCAAACTTAGTTTATTGAGAAATTCATTAGTTTTTTTTACGAAAATGCATCAGTTTTCATAGGTTTATAAGAAATTATTAGTTCAATGAGAAATGTATCAGTTTATTTTTTGGTTTTGCAGAAATTGAAACATTTGCATGAAACTGATGCAATTTTTTATAGCACCAATGGGACTAAAAAAATTGCTGAGACTTTTGGGTAAAAAAGAATTTAAATTGAGACTTTTGAATAATTTTCACTATAATTATTTTATGAGCAATGCTATTTCACCCATCCAGTATTTCACTCACCTATTTTTACCCACCTTAATTACTTGGCAAATGATGTGTGGTTCACAAATTCACATCGATAAATGTAATATTTTTTATTCTTTTCAAGATTATAAAGATGATGGATCCACATAAGATGGTGGTTAAAGATGGATGAAGTAGCATACATAAGATTTATGATATGTTGAATTCTCAAAATAAATCAGGCCTGTAGCTTTACGCTTTATGGATTAACTTTCACTTAAGGGTGGAATTTCATTAACTACTACTACTACAGTGTGCAGACACAATGATGCTTTCAGCATTACCACTCCCCACAAGATACATATGTTCTCGACATTCCGTGGGCAATTAATTGAGAAGATATAATTTCAAAGCATACAATTATGATTAATTTTAGCAGTCTCCGGCTTCATTATTTCGTCTAATAACATTGGAAAGGTTTCTATAATTAAAATATTGAATTTTTGCTGCTTCTATTGTTTGAATGCAAGAAGATCAGCGTTGTACTTAGCAATCCATCCTTCAATGATTTCAACCTCAATCTTTCGCTGCATCACCAACCATTCTGGATCACTTTCATTTGCTCGGAGTACATCTAAACAATGAGATCCTGCACATCGACTGAAGCTATTAAGATTGAATTAATGATAGCAATAAAACGTACTCCTAGTTTGTGTCTTTTTTTTTTTCTTTCCAAATGGGTCACACATTCACTACAAAAAAGTGGGCAATTGCTACTATAGTTTTGCAAAGGAAATTGTTACGGTAGTGACCGAAAAAATCCATTGCTATTGCCTTTTTTCTTTTTTTTTTTTGGTAGTGATTTGCTACCGCAAGACTAGCTAAAAATGATATAGCCACCTTAATATATAATTTGCAAACCAAAAGATGAAAAAAAAAAAGGAAAAAAAAAAGTATAATTAGGGTATTTCCTATATATATATATATATTACAGCTAGGTGCTTTTTGTGTGTGTGTGTGTGTGTGGAGAAGATATATAGAGATGAGGATGTACCATTGACTGTAGAGACAGCAACAACAGTTTCTGATATATTGTTCAACACCCTATGATCAAAGATCAAAAAATTAATTCAACTGGGTCAAATAGACTGGACATATATATATATATATATATATATATATATATATATATATATATATATATCAAAATCAATACTTTTACTGTTGGATTAGATACCCCTCTTATGTATATCATGTTTACTAAAATTAAGCTAATCGGATACTAATAGTCATTTGACCTATAAATTAAATCACATTTCTAATTAGTAAAATATATCACAGTTTTTCACAGTTTTAGATAAAGTAGCTCTTAAAGTCTAATCAATTTGATATTTTATAGACATGATGTGTATTTATAATCCAACCATGGATTTATCAAAATACAACTCCCACGTTGGATTTTGCAAATCACTGGCAAAAATACTGATAAAAGTATTGGTAAATGGAACCTGTCAATATATATATATATACCCCTTACGTGAGAATTTGACTTTTTAGCCAATGTAGGATGGATATATATTTTGAAAAACCGGTCATTGGATTGAATATTCTTCCTATGTATGACATGTGATTTTGTCATGCATGTCATGCATAAGAAAAATCCATTCTACATTGGCTAAAAACCAAGGCCCCGTATAAGAAAGTTCTCATAAGAAAATTAATATATATATTACGAAGATAAAACAACATATGATTTAATTTCTGGTTACCCCCCACTACTGTAAGGATCTCTGAGCCCATTGGAGAAGATGATGTTGCTAGCAAACCTATGGAGAATCAATTTAATATCCTGCAATTTGGCAATAAAAAATGCACCATATCATTCATATTAGGAGTAAATGCAAGTAATACTTAATTGTTGAGTGAAATAAAAAGTAAATTGTAGAATCTGTTTTAAGAGAAGAGAATTAAAACACATACATGACCTCCGTAATAAGTTGTGATCCAATGTGGGCGTGGTTGAATGCCAAACAATCTCTTGCACGTCTCAATGTAGCTATTTAGACTGAAAGGTGACGGTGGGAACATTTTTACGTCATCATCGATGCCAATCGGTATCACCAACTCACTACATGTCTATATACACAATCATTTTAGGCATAGAGATATAAATATAAAATTTTATATATGGTTTAATGATTATATATATCTTCATAAATAGTTTGAAATGAAATGAAATTCTAAGCAGTAATTCAATTCAAACTTACTCTGTTTCTTACCATTTCTATCAGTTTTAGTAAAATAAAGTAGACAAAAGCAATTTTGCAAGGGCATGCTGACTTTAATTAAAGTCATAATATCTTTAGAGCCGTCGTGAGATAAATATTTTGAAAAATCGACTATTGAATTAGATATTCATCTTATGCATGTCATGTTTGTCAAAAATTACAGTAATCCAATAATCCACTTCTAAAAAAATATTTCTGTAAAAAACTATGACGGTATATAATAGTAAAAACTGTCACAATTTTTTATAATTTATATTTTTAGAATTGATTGTTGAATTACTGTGATTTTTGGCATGTATAGTATGCAAAGTATATAATCTAACGGTATATTTTTCTTTATATTAATTCCACAATATGTTCTAAGTAGCCTTCAGGCCATATATACTAGTTTTAACTAAAGTCTAATCACGACCGATCCTATAAGATGTCTTTACGCTTCTTATTGTTAGCCCATCCATTCTGGGAGCAATATGATATATATTTTAAAAAATTGACGGTTGGATTAGATAATCTTTTTATGATTGTCATGTCTATCAAAAATTGGTTTTCAAAATACGGCCCGTGAAACATTTGACAGTATTTATCGTTGGATGATGTCAAAGTTGATTAAAAGAATGCATTTTAAAAAGCAACCGTTGAATAACTTTGATTTTTGAAAGACATAACATAGATACGAAGATTATTTAATCCAACAGTCAGTTTTTCAAAATACATTTCTGAGTGAAAGTAGGCTGATGATAAGAAACATAAGAACGTCCTTACACGATCGGATAATTGGTTTTCAAAATACGACCCATGAAACATTTGACAGTATTTACCGTTGGATGCTGTCAAAGTTGTTTAAAAGAATGTATTTTAAAAACCAACCGTTGAATAACTTTGATTTTTGAAAAACATGAAATATATATGAAAATTATCTAATCCAACATTCAATTTTTTAAAATACATTTTTGAGTGAAAGTAGGCTGACGATAAGAAACGTAAGAACGTCCTTATAGGAACGGTTCAGCACTTATAATAATTATAATAACAGAGAGGTTTGAAAGATAAGAGAAGCTGTATATTTGCAGGGGTTACCTGCCATCTCCACCCCACACTCGTTTCGGTTGGAGAAGTGGTTGTGTTATAGCAAGTCTTATTTCCTTTATGAGCAATGAGTCCTGCATA
>JAESVK010000152.1:4104940-4166819 GCA_017140935.1 Hamamelis virginiana | reverse complement strand
ATTCCAAAGTAAAAATCTTTAAAACATTTCAAATCTTTTTGAAAATCATTTAATAATCAAATATCTCATAAAATCATGTTTATTTCATAAACATTACATCAAAAATCTTTTTAGGAAATCTCTCGAAGATTGACTCTTAAATCGATTAAAATACTCAAATCTGAGTATGACTTTTACAACAAAGGACAGTCCTAGGGAAGGTCAAGTGACCTTCCTAAACCTAGGGTCTCTAACTAGCCCTAAAGTTAATCTAAAAACCCTAAAATCCTAATGCAATGCATGCTGTAATTTAAACAAATCCAAACAAATATACATGAAATTGATCCTAACAATGCATGGTAATGCTCCTAAATACATACTAATTAATCTATGTGAACCTAAGCATATTTCTAGGTTGGATTTGGCCTTAAAATAATTTTTAGAAGTAATTTAAGGGCATAAACAAATCCGGACATATTTGAATATGAACCTTTAACCACTCTAAAAATCATGAAAACAAAGAATAAAAAAATGTGAAAATGTCCTAGCATGCTTTCTACATGATTATATTAAATTACTATTCAAAAACATGTCAAAAATTACACCAAAATATGCTTAAACGATTAATTTAAACACAAGGGAAGGATCTCACCTTTGCATGCTCCCTCGTACACATTTTATATTTTCACACCAATAAATCCAAATCAAGTGTTTAAATAACCGTAAAGGCATAAAAAAATAAAGATTCAAAACTCACCACATGTTAAGATAATATACTAATATACTCATGTTATCATTAAAATCATCAATCAAACATCGAGAGATTCAAATAACTATATGAATACGTCAATATTTATTCTAACATGCTTGTACACAAAATAACAACAAATCTAACCCTACTCATGCATACTTCAATAAAATCACAACAAGGCTAACTAATCCTAAACATGCATACTAGCATAAATCACAACTAAGCTAGATAACCCTAACATGCATATTCACATAAGATAATAACTAAGCTAAACATCCCTAAACATGCATTCTAACATAAAATCATAATAAAACTAATTCTAATCATGCATCTACACATAAATAACAATAAAACTAATTTTAATCATGCATCTACACATAAAATCATGACAAAAACTAATCCTAACATGCATACTCATATAAAATCCTAACTAAGCTAACCCTAATCACATTTAATCACATATCATAATAATGAAGCTAACTCTAATATGCATTTAATCACAATAAAAGACACCCTAATCACATATACTCTCATAAAAATCATAATAAAATTACCCTATCAATTTATCTCACATAAAATCACAATGAATAATCACTAAATCAAAACCTATATATTACTAAACATACAAATATGCTACTGCCCTATGCTAAAAAAATGAACTACATATCCTATTCTAATATGCAAACATATTAAATAAACACCATGAACAACAACACTAAAACTATCAATATGTTATCATGCATAAACAAATAAGAAACTGCCCTATCATATTAAACATTCTCATAGCAAAAAGAAAAAGATGATCCATCTCATATGAGAATGAAGAGAACTTACATCATAGCATCATAGCATCATAGACTTATGTAAGAATTCAGGAAAACAAAAATAAGGTTGAGGATTTACCCTTCTCCCTCCTTCTTGACTACCTTCCTCCAAGCTCTTAGCCTTGAGTTCCTCCCCCTTCAATGGTGTAAAGATGAAGAACTAAATCTGTAGCCTCCTTCTCAAAAACCCTAGAATTCTCTTCATCTCCTCCTCTAACTCTATAATGCAGCATATATAGAGCTAGGGTTCAAAACCTTGAATGGTTAGGATTTAATCATCTAAAAACAATCCTAGGGCTTAGGACAATTCCTCCTAGGGTTTTCAAGCTGAACCAAGTTCGAATTTATTCCAAAAAAATGAACTAAATCGGCCAAAACAAGTGGGAATGTTTCAAACATGCCAAAATTGCAAAATTGACTCGACCATCCTGATGGCCGTCCTAGCCTGGACGGCTAGCTGTCCTGGGCTGGACGGTTGGCCGTCCTAGCTAGGACGGTCACCATGCTGACTTCCCATATTTTCTTCCCGAATTCAAGGGTTTTCATATTTTGGCCATATTTTGGTCAAATCAGATCCAAATTCGATGGTTCAGGGCTCAAAACGACCGTGTTTTGATCCTCCACATTTTTAGAATATTTTTGGGTTAAAAATACTTGACCATGGTCAAGGGTTTTAGCAAAAAGCTAGCCAATTGACCCGGTTGTGCCAAAATTGGTCATATGACCATTCTTTGTTTTGTAAAATTGATCAATTAGGCTTGCACCACTTCTAAAAACATGGTTTTAATATGAAATTGGTAATTGAAAATATGTTTTGAAAATCTTTCATTTTGGTGAAAATGACCAATTCACGGTCGATTTGAACAAAACCCTAATTCAGCTCATTCTTACCCGTGGGATCGATTTTGGGCGAATCTATCCCAACCATTCAAATGCTCAATTGACACTTCAAATACACTCGCCACATCCATATAAACCTCATGAGACAATCCGTTTCGAATTCGGAGGTCATTCGGAAACTATACGAGAAAAAGGACGAAAATGCCCTTCAGGTCGCAAAAACCCTAATTACCAATCGAGCTCTCATCAGAATGCTATAAAAATTTACAGGGATGTTCTAAAACACCTCAAAAGTCAAATGCAATACAACTGGGTTGATTCCAATCCAAATGTACACATGAAATAATGAATTGTCCTTTTTCTCAGAAAAAGGGCAATTTGGGCAATTTGGTCTTTACAAGGCCAATTCCTCACCAAATGATCAACTATTCTAGTTAATCATTTGTATGAACATATGGTAGAAATAATTGATAAAAATGGGGTGTCCACATATAGTAATTGTTTAATTCCTCACATTCTTACTAAAAAATTGTTTGGCGGTTATTGGAAGTTATTTTAGCATACCCACCCTCTACTTTGCATCTTATTTGATAAGTTTGCTTGAAACACTTGGCAATACTTTACTGGATAAAAAAGACATGCCACTATTTTTCTTTAATTAAGGACATGTGTCCAAATCTAATTGGGTTATTATTTTTAATAGTGAACAATATGAGATTTTTATAAAAATAAAAATTTGAATTTATGCCTCCGATGTCTCATTGTTATTGAATTTTTCATTAATGTGATATATGATATCAAAAACTTATTTTATTCAACAATAAATTTAATAAAATTGATAAACAAAAAGTTATCTAGAATTGTGTTCCTTGATTATGGCCCTTTTGATTAAAATAAAAAACGGATATTGTTCTTTAAAGAATTATAATTCTTTTTTTTTTTAGTTTATTTATTTATTTTTGTTTTGAAACTTAATTATTATTCTGCATTATTTCATTAATTTTTCTTGTTACATTTAAGGGATTCAAACCCTAGATCTCCAATCCAATGCGCACTCTACTCAAATATCTTCCCAAACTCATTGAACCGAAGATTTCAAATAAGTGAAGAAAAAAAAATTATATTAGACTTTAATGAGTTTAGAGCAGAAAAAAGGCATTTTGAAAAAAGAAAGAAAGAAAAAGGAATGCCATAACCAGATTTAAGAATGCACAAACATATGATTGTATTACCTTTTGATGCCTATTAGCAACAATTTAACTCAATGCAACGTTTCCTCCATGAATTACTACTACTCTCCTCTATCTAGAATTGTTGCTTTTATCCTTAAATTCAGATATTATACCTCTTAAATTCTTATAATTCTTTATATTATGTAAACCTATGGTGAAGATTAAACTTGAAGATTACAAGAGCTAAACTACTCCTATGTTGCCAGAAAGAAAATCTAAGCTAGCCTATAAACTAGAACTAGAGATAATTAGTGGTTGAATGCATCATGCATGTATGTATAGGAGAGATAAATGAACAAACAAATACATTTGAAGTGGGGAAAAAGGGTTGACCGATCTGTGAATAACACGTGGATAAACGTCTACCCGATCTCCTTCACTTGGATCATTTCAAAGTGCTCCAAGTGATACCCGATCTATTTTTAGCTGCCCGAACTCCTCAAAACCACCTTACTATGAGTATACAAAGCCAGCTGTAAAGGGGATATTACCGATCTTACCCCGTACGGACATCGAATATTGCTACAGGCGACGACTTTATAAAAAGGTAAGGGTCATATCTGATACGAGGTACGCACAAAAGAAAAACCTACCCCACCATAAAACATTCTCTTTGTTTTTCTTTATGTACTGACATAATCGTCGGAGCTTTAGAGGTGGAGCACCACACCGGTACGAGATCCCTTAAACACGTCATTCCGATCCCCGATCCGAGTATATTCTACCTAACCACTTTTCGACATCATCAATTTGGCGCCCACCGTGGGGCTGATAGCATTAATCTTTCGGTGCCTTTTTATCCAACTTCAACCATGGTAATCACTCGATCAGGGGTTCTAAACAATGACGATCTCAACGTCCCAAATATGGCTAACACTTAGTCCGTATTGCCTCAAATCAGCAACCCATCTCTCAATGATGGACATGAGACGTCGGCAATGCCACTCTCAACAAACAAAGAGCCCTGCCAACTCCACGAACCCCAGATATTACCGCCTGCTTGATACGAAATAGGGTCTTCCTCAAACGACCTTTACCAGCTCCAGTTCCTCAACATGCAAAAACAAATGGAGAGTATGACCCTCATTATTCAAACTCTAACTCGCCAACAAGAAATGCTCCTGTCACACGAGGCTCACAATCACTCTCCTCAAAACCAACCACCGATTCCCACTATTTCTCAACAAACCAGAGGACATGAGACAGCACGGCAACCACCACCCCTAAGGAGAGTAGCCGTAGAGAGTAGACGATCGGCTCCACGTGAAGATAGGAGCGGACGTCCGGAGGAAGAAGGAAATAGCTCTGAGATCGGATCAAGGAGACGACCAACGAATCTTGAACGACCCCGACAGTTCGGCGAACGTGCGGATGAAGGTTCTCAGGGAACGAGAGGGTCGGCGTTGAGAAGCCGTCGCCAAGAAGCTACCCGGTTACCTCGGTATCCTAGGAGGGACGAGCAAGCAAGGGAAAACCGACCTGAGCCAAGGGAATTTAACCAATCCTCCCCATTCATCTCCAGGGTTCTCCATGAACCCTTACCCGACAAGTTTAAACTGGTTACCATCGATCCCTACGATGGGACCTCCGACACGAGAGAACACATCCTAACCTACAAAGACCATATGTACCTCAGAGGTATCGCTGACCCGATCATGTGTCGAGCCTTTCCAATGACTTTAAAGGGACCAGCCCGAACCTGGTTCCAAAGACTAGCTCCGAACTCGATCAGTACTTTCCAGAGCCTAAGCTCAGCATTCACTGCCCATTTCGTAAGCAGCAACCGACCTAAGCGACCCACAACCTATCTCCTGAATCTCGAGCAAGAAAAGGAGGAGAACCTGAAATCATACATACTACGGTTTAGCTCGACCCTTCTCGAGGTAGATGACATAAACGAGGGAATGGCGATCGCCGCCATGATAAAAGGTCTCAGGGCCCAAAGCCTGAGGATCTCATTTGCGAAAAAGGATCCAAAAACGGTGACCGAGCTCCTAGAGAGAGAGCAAGGAAATATGTCGGGGTTGACGATATTTTTGATTCCGAAAAAAAGAACCGTGACTTGGCGCCAAAAAGGAAGGACAGGGATTCAGAGGAAAAGAAAATACCAGACAAAAAACAAAAGTTTGAGACAACTGACCAATGACGTTCCCCACGAAAGAGATTTACATCCTTCACTCCGTTGCGGTTAGCAATCAACTCAGTCCTTAGTCAGGTCGGAACACAACCATACATGAAGTGGCCTCAATGTTTGAGGTTCGACCCAAAGAAGAGAGACAAGAATAAGTGGTGTGCCTTTCACAAGGATCATGGCCATCTTACAGAAGAGTGCTTCGATCTCAAGAACGAAATCGAAAGCCTCATCAAGAGGGGGTTCCTGAAGGAGTTCATAGATCAATCAAAGGCTGAAAACATTCAGCAAAAAGATCCTGATCAGAGGGCTAGGCAACCCGACCAGAGACAGAGGCTTACGGGTGTGATAGACACTATTCATGGGGGATTTACCTATGCCGGTGAAAGCAGGTCGGCAAGAAAAGCGTATGCTAGATCTGTAAATTCTTCAGTTTCGGACCAGGTATACAACCTCTCTCATTAAAGGCCGAACATATACGACCTCTTAACTTTCTCTTAAGAGGATTTAAAAGGAGTTCACTTACCGCATGATAACCCCCTGGTCATTAAGCCGATCATAGCGAACTATGAGGTAAGCAAAATCCTGGTCGACACAGGAAGCTCGGCCGACATTCTGTTCATCACTGCATACGAGAGAATGGGAAGAAAGGTCACCGACCTCTTACCAATCAACACACCCTTGATCGGGTTCAACGGGTTAACCCTGCAACCACTGGGATGGGCAAACTTGCCAATTACGATAGGCGACCAGCTCGCCCAAGCAACTCGGGACGCAACATTCATGGTCGTCGATTGCCCATCAGCGTACAACGCAATCATTGGCCGACCAACCTTGAATGATTTTGGTGCGGCTGCCTCAACCCTGCATCTCTGTGTCAAATTCCCGACTTCCCATGGGACTGGTGCGGTCAAAGGAGATCAAGCCTTAGCCCGTTTGTGTTTCAACATTTCACTTGATAACAGGGATGAACGGCCGAACAGAGGGATTCTACCAGACTCAAAGCTTTCAAATATCATCGACCCTACCGACCATAAATCTGACAAACATTTACAGCAATCAAAGTAGGGAGAGTCCGGGATGGATGACCTTCGAGACGAAAATAGTTCCAGGACAACCCCATTGGAAGGACTCATTGAATTTCAAGTCCACCCCACTGATCCCAAGAAAACAACAAAGATCGGATCCGAGCTCTCAAGTCAAATGAAGACCAATCAGATAGCTTTCCTTAGGAAGAACTGGGACATATTTGCTTGGGGGCACGAGGACATGCCTGAGATTGATCCCGATGTTGCAGTTCATAAAATCCTTGTGGACTCGACCTACAAACCTGTTCGGCAGAAGAAGAGAGTTACTTCAGAAGAAAAGGCCAAAGCAATCCAAGAGGAAGTACAAAAACTTCTCAAAGCTGGTTTTATTATTCGGGAAGCTTTTCACCCCGATTGGCTTTCCAACTGTGTCGTCGTCAAGAAAAAGACAGGCAAATGGAGGGTAAGCATCGACTTCACCGATCTCAACAAAGCCTTCCCAAAAGACAGTTTTCCGCTTCCACGGATCGATCAAATGGTAGATGCCACAGCTGGTCATGAACTCCTTAGTTTCATGGATGCCTACTCAGGCTACAACCAGATCATGATGCACTCTACCGACCAGGAAAAGACCGCTTTCATAACAGCGATCGGCATGTTTTGTTTTCTACGGATGCCTTTTAGACTCATGAATACAGGATCAACCTACCAACGAACTGTCACACGAATGTTTGGTTTGCTCTTAGGATCAACCATGGAGGTCTATATTGATGACATGCTGGTCAAAAGTTTAAAGTCCACCGATCACATCGAAAACTTAGACGAAGCTTTTAGGATAATGAAAAAAATCAGGATGCGTCTTAACCCGACGAAGTGTTCCTCGGGGTTTCATCTGGAAAATTTCTGGGTTTTCTTGTGACGGAACGGGGGATTGAAGCCAACCCCGATTAGATCAAAGAACTACTTGAAATGAAATCCCCAACAAGTATCAAAGAAATCCAAAGACTTGCTGGTCGGATGGCCGCACTGAATAGGTTCATTTCCAAATCTTCAGAGAAGGGATCACACTTTTTTAAAGTCCTCAAGGGGAATAAAAGGTTTCAATGGACTCCAGAAGCCGAGGAGGCTTTTTCAATGACTGAAGGCTTACCTTAGGTCACCCCCGCTCCTTTCAAAACCCATCCAAAATGAAGTCCTTTTTCTCTATCTTGGTGTTTCCCCAACCGCAGTCAGTTCGGTACTCATCCGAGAAGATAATGGAGTCCAAAGGACGATCTACTATATCAGCAAAGCTTTAGCCGATGCGGAAATAATGTACCCCTATCTCGAAAAATTGGCATTTTCTGTTGTCACCTCTGCTAGAAAATTAAGACAATATTTTCAAGCTCATCCAATTGTTGTGTTGACCGATCAACCTTTGAGACATATCCTATATCGACCTGATTCGTCGGGGAGAATGGTACGATGGGCAGTGGAATTGGGCGAGTTTGACATAGACTACCGACCTCGTCTGGCTATTAAGGGCCAAGCACTTGCCGATTTCGTTGCAGAATTCACACCCGATGCTAAAGACGAGACCTCGATTATCCCGACCCCATCATCATCCGAAATGACAAATGATCTACCACCTTACCCAGCCTGGCATCTTTTCGTTGATGGATCCTCCAACTCCAAGGGATCGGGAGCCGGAATTGTGCTTATCTCACCCGAGGGGGAAAAATGTCGACCTAGCCTTGAGGCTCTGTTTTAAAGCCACGAATAATGAAGTAGAGTACGAAGCATTGTTGGCTAGATTACGGATGGCTGTCGACCTTCTAGTTCGATATGTGCATGTATTCAGCGATTCCTAGCTGGTGGTAAATCAGATCAATGGGATATACCTTGCCAAATAACCAACAATGCAAAAGTATCTAGATAAAGCCAAGGAAGCCTTTAGCAAGTTTACGTCGGCCTCCATCAGCCGAGTTCCAAGAGAGGAAAACTGTCACGCCGACGCATTGGCCAACCTAGCCTCAGCTGTCCGGACTGATCTGCCGAGATCAATAGTTGTCAAGCTTGCCGAACATCCTCTAATTGACGTACTTGAGACACCGATCTTTACCATAAATACCGATCCAACTTGGATCGATCCGATCAAGGAATACATCAGGACGAGAATCCTCTCTGCAGATCGGGCAGAAGCTCGCTGAGTTAAAAGTCGAGCTGCCCGATATTGCATTATTAACAGTTACCTCTATCGACGATCATTCTACGGACCTTGCCTCCGATGCGTTCTGCCGGACGAAACCAACTACGTTTTACGTGAAATTCACGAAGGAATCTGCGGTAACCATGTGGGAGCACGATCGCTAACAAAGAAAGCAGTTCGGCAGGGTTACTACTGGCCTCATATGGAGAAAGATGCAGTAGCTTTGGTCCGACAATGTGACAAATGTCAAAGGTTCGCCCCAATCCCGCATCAACCTCCTAACTTCCTTACCCCGATCTCAAGCCCTTGGCCGTTTGCACAGTGGGGAATTGATATTGTTGGCCCCCTCCGGAACGCAAGAGATCAAAAGAAATTCCTGATAGTGGTGATCGATTACTTCACTAAATGGGTAGAAGCCCGACCTGTGGCCCGAATAACCGAAAGTAGCATCAGAAGCTTCATATGGGAAAACATCATCTGCAGGTTAGGGATACCACGCATCCTGATCGCCGAGAATGGAACTCAATTCAATAATACCGGACTACGAAAGTTATGCAGCGATCTTGGCATTCAAAATAACTTCTCCTCACCAGGCCACCCACAGGCCAATGGACAGGTCGAGGCCACCAATCGGACAATCATCCACTCCTTGGAAAAAAGACTGGAAAAGGCCAAAGGTTTATGGGTGGATGATCTCCCATCAGTTCTATGGGCATATCACACCACGAGTCGAGTTTCCACAGGAGAAACCCCTTTCTCCCTTACCTACGGAACCGAAGCAGTCATTCCCGTTGAGTCCGGTATTCCCTCTTACCGAATCGAGACCTTCAATGCTGAAGAAAATGATCACGAACTTTGTTATAATCTAGATATGTTAGAAGAGAAACGAGAAGCAACCCGACTCAGAATCGCCTCCTACAAACATAACATGGCTCGGGCATAAAATAAGAACGTGAAAGCTAGGCATTTCCGACCCGGCGACCTCGTTCTTAAAAAAGTTCTCAATCCTAGCAAGCTCAAACCCAACTGGGAAGGGCCATACAAAGTTCGGCACTACAATAGGATCGGCACATATTGGATTACCAACCTTCAAAGAAAATTGCTTAAGCGTCCCTGGAATGCCGTATATCTCAAGAAATACTACCAGTAGGGGACTCATCCTCCCGAACTATATTACTCGGACAGAGCCAACTTCGCGTTGCTACCCGATCTCTCTCACTTGTTTGGATTTCTTTATGTATGTTTCTTCTCTTTTTTATATATAAATATCCTTGTTTTCAATCTCGCACCTCTCTTTTTTGATTACTTGCTATTGATTGCCACTTTTTTAGACATACTTTAATTGTTATTTCTTGGCCTGATTACCATTCTATATAATACTTCCCAATCTTTTTACCTTGTATAAATGATAGAATTTTTTGCCTTATTAATTGATTGTTTACTCTTTGATTCTGTATACATTCGACATAAAAAAGTCTCGAACCAAACTCGGGCCAGCAAATAAATGATTGTTTGTTCACTGATCAATGAGATTGATCGGGGCATAAACGTCTCAACGTTACCCCCAGGTACTACGCTATCCACCGCAGTTAACTGAACAATCTCGATTGAGTTCGGTGTACGATCGTTAAATTTAAAGCTACACAATGCAAATGGCTTGTTCAAAAAACAAAAAACATTCATTCCATTCAAAAGAAAGTTCATACATCTTTGATAAAAAAAAAAGAGTTCATGTAGAAACTAAACTGTAGCCTAAATGGTTCCAATTCAGCATATGTTATATGGTTTCAATGATACCAAACATTTGCCGCTGCGTTATCCAAATATCTTGTCCTTAAATGTTAAATTTATAAGACAGATTTTCAAGAAATACAAGAGCAAACAAATGGACAACAAAATCCATGAATTGGAGGCTCAAGTGTTGAAGATGTTACTATTCCCAGAAAAACTTTTTTTCCCTATGAAAAATTTGGCTAAGTATGAAAAATGAATTTTTGATATACTGAGATTTTCAAAATAATTTTTGGCGGTAATTGATCCCTATATACTCATTAACTGAGCACAGTCTTAAGGGAGCTTTTATATGTAGTATATAATACCCTACTCGATAGATCAATTTTTGATACTGTTGACGAAAATTATTTTTTGTACTAAAATCGATTTTTTACATTTTGATTTATTGGGAATTTGATTTTCTAGTATTTTTCATTGAATCCAAATGGGGGGTACTTCCTTATTTACATTGTAAACTTAAGTATGTAAATAAGTATTCTGCAGGAATAGTTGACAGGTTGCTGTTGGAGTAATTGTCAAAGCTGCTGCTGAAACATTTGACCTTGTGAATCCTGATTCAAATATGGCTGCACCTCCAAACGGTTTTGTTTCATTTTTCAAACCAGTTTGAATCTGCAGATTGCCAAGACGCTCCTCCTAAACGCTCCAACGTATAGCTGATTTCTAAGGCTATAAATACACTTGCCATGAAGCTTAATTGTACATCCAATCAGATACACTATTGTAGCTTACAAGTGTTCATCATTCTTGAGTGATTCAATTCCTGTATTTCTCTCTATGAGCAAATTAGTTTAAATCTTTGAGAGATATTATTAAGAGCTTATTTGATGTATTCTCAGTGTTGTTGAGAATCATATTGGTGGTCATCCATATTCACTTGTATTTCTTGTGAGTTTAAGGTTTTGTATAAACCTTGTTTGGTGAGAGTCTTCCACTGTGAAAGAAGGCTGTGTAAAGGTTTGAATCTCCACTGGAAGTGAGATTGATAGTGGATTAAACCTCGAGACGAAGATCTTGAGGCGTGGACGTAGGCGGAGACCGAACCACGTTAAAATCCTTGTGTTTGAATTTCTCTAACTCTATCTCTTGCATTTAAATTTATTTACTTGCTTTATATTTTGCTGAGTTGAGATTTAATCTTGCATTCTAGTTATTGAAAGTTTGAGTTTTCAAAAACACTCTATCCCATTTATAAATTAGTTTTTAAATTGCCAATACTCTATTCACCCCCCTCTAGAGTATATTTTGGGCCAACATAAACGATCAATCATCAACATGAATCATTTGGTCCTTAGAGGTCGGGGTATCAGATCGCTCATTCGGAAGAGAAGGATCGGCAGGAGCTTGAGAGATCGACATATTCTGGCCAGTGTCCTCACGATCACTGATCGTTGCTTAATCATCATCTTGGACCGGGGGATCGGCAGGAGCTTTGGCCGCATCTCGTTGCCTCTTGATCTCTTCCAACGTGATCATTGAAAGGTCAGCCTCTGGCATAAGTTGTGCAATGAAGTCCTTGGCCGTGTTAAAACCCTTAGCAAGAAATGGACTGGCCGTCTTGATCACAAGGTTCCTCAGCTCCGGAGAAGATCGGTAATCCTCAACCGCCTTCTCAGCAATTTGTGTCTCGGCCTCTTTTGCTCTCCGAAGATCGGCTTCAAAAGCTTCGACTTTTTTCTTGAATTCCTCTTCCCGATATTTGAGCTTTATTTTCTCATGTTCCAGCAAGGTCTTAAGACCCCGAACCTCTTCAGTCGATTGTTCGATCTGCTCCTTCAGTTTTCTATTTATCACCTCCGTGTTGCCCTTGGCACGCCTCGCCTCCCGAGCTGCTCAAAGGAAGTGAAGCCCGAGAAACTCGCTCTAAAAAATATATATAAATAAATAAATTTTGAAAGAAGATCGGGAAACGGCAAGATTATGAAGACCGAACTGACTAAAAATTACCTTGATGGCAGAGTGAGCAAGCTGCTCGGAGATGTCATTGGGTGCCATCTTGCGTAAGGTTTCTTGGTCGACTGGACCCAAGAGGCCTTCGAAAGTCTTCAAGCTCAAAGTCGGGCTGCTCATGAACGAGCTCCAGACTGTGAGACTCGAAAGAGTCAAAGGTGCCCCTAAACCAACGCTGAACCATTCTCCAGCTAGGGCACGTGTGGGGCGGACCCCTAAACCCAAACCATCGCCAGAGCCGGCCCCGACCTCCGAAACAACTGGCACCGCAGTAGGAATTTCCTCTGCCGGACGTTTCTTCTTTCGAGCCAGTTGTGCCGAGGTCCGAGCAACAGTGACCGGGGTTGAAGAAGACTTAAGAGGGACCGCCGCCCCGGCCAAAACCTCATCTTCGTCAATATCCATGGCTGCCGAGAGTGATAACCTGATATAAAAAAAATAATGGAAATGAGATCGGGATACCTCTTTTTCTCCTTCCATTCCTTTGTCTACTTTTTCAGTCCTCGATCTCTTTCAAAATTCAGAGCTCGTTCTCCCGATCGGAAGGTCTTATAACAAATCTCCGATACTGTTGAAGGAGAGGTTCTATTTGGCGATCGTCCGTCATAAGACTTCTAAAGAGTCGAGGTACGAGGTCGGTAGGACGAACCGCGAGCTGATAATTTAGGTAATAGGGTTTCCAAACCCTATCGTCTCGAAGACCGTTGAACCCACGCTCTTCTCTCCACAAACGGTCGATCCGACCAACGGTACGATCGGGCAGAACTGGGCAATGAGTGATCTTGTCAACTGCAAAGCGGGAAATTGTTAGATAAACATGGGGGCATATAAAAACAAAATAAAGAATCAACCTAAACTATCCCGATCTCAACTACCTGGTTCGGACCTCCATTCCCTTGGAATAGGGAAGACCTGCTCCCCGTTGGCCCCGAACTCCCATCCCGAGCCACTGACGAAGAAGTAACTATTCTTCCACCCTTTTATGGAAGAGGGAAGATCACCGATGCCTGACTTCTTGTTTCGGTTGCCCAAATACCACCATCCAGGAGATGCCCGAGCATTCTCCTTCAAGAAGCACATGCACCTCAACTCGTAGAAGTTCGGTTCCCATCCTAGCGATCTCCACAACACCGTTTTCCCAAGGAGTATTCTCCATGAGTTCGGCGTGAGCATCACTGGGGTTACCCCGAACCTATGAAGGACCTTTCTGATGAATGGTTGGAGAGGAATCCTAAGACCGATCTTAAAAGTCTCTTTGTAGAAGCAGACTTCTCCCGGCAGAGCATCGGTGGCTCGGATCTTTGGTCCCGGGATTCGAATACTGACAGAGTTCGGAATATGATAAAGACTCCTAATCTCAGACTTTCTTTCCTCTCCTAGAAGGTTTATGTGAACAAACGGGTATGGAGCTCGGGGAAGTGATTCCTCGACCCCTTGATTTTGAGCTGGATTAGGAGGGACGACTCTGATCGGGGGAACTTCTATGGTTTTGAACCTTGATCCTGACGTACTGGCTCCAAAGCCATCACGATTTTCTGATCTAGGCCGGTCCGAAGAAGGATCCCGACCTGACATGATTACGCTACTGTTTGGTTGAAAAGAAAACTTGCCGGTAAATTCAAGAAAACACGCCGGCAAATTCAAAACATAGCCGGAAAACTCGAAAACAGCCGTCCTAATTCTAGAAAATCCAAATAATAGCCCAAGACACGGAAATAAACAAAATATATATATATATATATATATATATATATATATATATATATATATATATATATAGATATATATATATGGTGAAAAAGAGGGTGTGAAAGTACCTTATGAACGGAAGAGAAGACTGAAAAACGAAGAGATCAAAGCAAGAAGAGGGCTGGATTCACGAAGAAGCTCCGGCGAGGTTCCCTCAGTACTCCGGTAGCAATTCGAACGAGAGAAAACGAAATGAGGGGGGAAAAACCCTAACCCTCTCTTTTTATAACTTACCCGACAAGCTATTAATGAGATCGCGCCACGTGGCATCTATCGAAGATGACGATTGAGGCAATCAAGAAGTGCAAATAGCAGAGCCTGCCAAACGTCACCTCGATCACGATTCCCAAGTAACGGCCGAAGGCTGCAAATCGTCACCTCAATCACGATTCCCAAGTAACGGTTGGAGGCTGCAAACCTTCACCTCGAACACGACTCCCGAGCGATGGCTGACGCCTTGAAAAACGAAGCGACGATCAAATCATGAGCTCTCTAAATCCGCACTTGAGAAAATCGAAGTTAGACACCCCAATCACCGATCCTTTAATAGACAAGCTTTGATTCTCGAACAACGCTGTAGTCATATTTGGACACCCGATCAGTGCTAAATCCTGAAACTTCCTCGACTGATCAAACTTTTCAAATAAAAGTAGCACCGATCTTCTTTGTCTCAGCAAGACAGCGGTCCGATCAATCAACACCCGTTTCACCGATCCTATGTACTTGTGAAAATTCGTCTATATTGAAAATTCACAAGTAAGGGGCAACTGAAGTGGGGAAAAACGGTTGACCGATCTGTGAATGACACGTGGATAAACGTCTACCCGATCTCCTTCACTTGGATCATTTCAAAGTGCTCCAAGTGATACCCGATCTATTTTTAGCTGCCCGAACTCCTCAAAACCACCTTACTATAAGTATACAAAGCCAGCTGTAAAGGGGATACTCATTACCCTAACGGCTCGTACGACCTGCAGATTCTGTGCACTGACACCTGATATCAGACAGTGACAGCCCATCATGGTCTGAAGAAATGGTTACAAAAATATCCTAAAAGGATATTACCGATCCTACCCCGTACGGACATCGAATATTGCTACAGGCGACGACTCTATAAAAAGGTAAGGGTCATATCTGATACGAGGTACGCACAAAAGAAAAACCTACCCCACCATAAAACATTCTCTTTGTTTTTCTCTAAGTACTGACTTAATCGTCGGAGCTTTATAGGTGGAGCACCACACCGGTGCGAGATCCCAGAAACACATCATTCCGATCCCCGATCCGAGTATATTCTACCTAACCACTTTTCGACATCATCAACATTATTTATAAGCAACTCCTTCAGCATCAATAAACTTCCCTCTCAATTAAGCTTCTCCAATCATGGTCTTTATGTTTCTGTTTCCTTGCTTCATCGCTTGAACATAGAGGTCACTGTGTTTCCTCCCTATATTCTTCGCTTGCACTCTCCCATTACCTGCTTCAAACCACTGCGATGTCCCCAAATTTTCGATGTCCCCAAATTTTCAATGTTAACAAATAAGTATTAACGCATTTTCATGTACTCGAATCCAAAATTTAAGCTTTAGGAGTCGCAATCCATACCTATGTAGCTTTATAATTTAAGCTCATCGCAACTTCTATCAACTGGACCTAAATTTATCCAGACATTAATTCCAAGCTCATAAGTCAAAACAGCCCAAGCTAATAATCAGCCTAACCACATTGAGATAGAGCCCAGACCTTCAACCTGCCAAGGGCCACATTCGCCTGAGTCCAATCTCGGCCCACCATCTTTGTCATTGATATATGGTGGGTTTAAATGTTGGGAAATTATTGAGAGATCCTAAAAATTGATTTTATCATCAGTAGGTGATCCTTTACTAGTAAACCCTTTTAAATTAAAATTAAAGAAAAACTATAGATTGACCTCTTGTAGTATTATCGAAAAATATTTTGCATCCCTAAACTATCAATTGTGACACATTGACCCCTTAAACTATCAATTTGTAAAAGATTATACCCTTCTATCAGCTAATTGGACATCCATTTAATAGACACAAAATCAAATGCATTAATACGAAAGTATTTTTCCATCAATATTAAGTGAAGGTATGAATGCACGTGATTTTCTTTTTATTAAACAAACGTTCGATTAGTTGACAAAATGGTGCAATCTACCACAAATTGATAGTACATGGATCAATGTGTCCCAATTAATAGTCTAGGGGTACAAAGTATTTTTCACTAGTAATACAGGGGATCAATCCATAATTTTCTCTAAAATTAAATTCCACTATAAATTAGAGAATGACTAGTATACCCATTGCATATTTTTTTCGCTATAATTCTATATACGTTAATTATTTCAAATACTAGCTAGCTCAGTGCAAAAGGTTCAATTTCATTAACCCAATTACAGGTACAGGACTGCATGGGACTAATCGTGTATATATATATATATATATATATATATATATATATATATATACACGTGGTCTATCGATCTGTAACAAGAACAAAGTGAAAACCATGGATTCATAGACTCTATAGATACATAAAATAAGGTTCCAAAAGAGAATTATATCATAATGGTGGCCAGCCACGCACGCTACATCTACTCGATCCCCACTGTGTCTACTGTCTAAACCAAGAAAAGTTCCTCTACTTTTTTCAGTTACCCAGAAGTTCATGTGTCTTTTATCATCTTTCCAAAAGTTAAAGTGGGCCGTAATGGTGGCATGCCCTCCAACATCATGCTACATTCTAATAATTTTTCAGTGTATCCAATAATGTGATCGAATTCAAACCTTACCATAATTATTGGATATATAAAAGAAAAAGAAAAAAATTATCTAAAAGTCCCGAAATTTTGATCTTTATATCACGAGGTTCAATTTTATACCATGCGATCCCTCATATTTTTAAATTCCTTTGTCTATTTGTTATGTTTTTTGGACCTAATGGTATAAAATATATATTTGTCAAGAACTTATGGGTACATAATCCTAAAATATATTTCATCCCATAATATTATTGGGATGGTTTCTATAATTAAAGTAGTGAACATGATTCTACCTATTGTTTAAAGGAAAATACTAAAGCTCCCATTTAAAGTTATTGTTCTAACTTTCTCGCCCGATGTAGTGTTTTTGCCACGTCATTATATTGGAAACAGCCAACACAGTGAAAATGTCCCAACACAGTGAAAACATTCTAGCGCAGTAAAAACACAGTAAAAACACAATGAAAACACCCAAGACAATAAAAACATCATAACATAGTGAAAATGTCCAACACAGTGAAAATACAAGAAACACTGTAAAAATACAAAAAACATAGTGAAAACACAAGAAACAAACATAGTGAAAATCCGAAAAACTCAATGAAAACCCCCAAAAAAAAAGAAAAGAAAAAGGTAAAAACACAGAAAACAGTGTGAAAACAAGTAAAAATGTTGGAAGAAGAAAGAAAAAAGAAAACACAGTAAAAATGTTGGAAGATGAAGAAGAAGACAGTAAAAACATAGAAAATAGTAAAAACGTTGAAAGAAAAAGAAGAAAGAAGAATACATAGTAAAAACCTTGGAGAAAGAAGAAGAATTTCGGAGTTAAAGGATTAAGATGGGACTTATCGCCACTTATTGTTGTAGTCGGAGTTGCCTTGATTTGCGTAAAGCTTCTTGACAATCATGGCCGACGAACTATTGAAGTTAGATCGGACTGTTGCTTCGATGATGATCATGGCCGACGAACATTTCTTTCTTTCTTTCTTTTTTTCTTTTTTTTTTTCTTGTACTGATGTGGTGTTTTAACATGTGAAACGGGAATATTAAAAGGGAATTGCAGACGGGATCTATAGCAATGCTCTTGTTTAAAAGTAAGAATTTCAGCATAATACTTTGCCATCCATCCTTCTATGATCTCAACCTCAATCTTTCATTGCATGAGCAACAGTTGCGGATCACTTTGCTTCGTGGTATATATATATATATATATATATATATATATATATAGGAATGGTAATGTCAGGTCGACTTGATGGAAGTTGCTACTTGCATCAGGTCACCTTAAATACAAGTATTTGCACAGTATAGTTTGGAAAACCGATTGTTAGATTTGATACCCCCTTATATATGTCATGTCTGCCAAAAATCACAATGATCCAATGGTCTGTTTTTGAAAAATGTTGATGTGCAAAACTGTGATTTTTTTTTTTTGTTCTTCAAAATGTCACTATTTTTTCACCATCTGTTTTTCTGAAGCACGCCTTCGGATTACTGTGATTTTTAACAGACATGACTTACATAAGAGGGGTATCAAATCCAACAGTCGGTTTTTAAAAATATACTGTGTAAATAGTTATAATTGAGGTGACCTGATGCTACTTGCATCAGGTTGACCTGACCTTAGCATATATATATATATATATATATATATATATATATATATATATATATATGATCCATTGGGGTTCCTTTTTACGGTCCACTTTTACGATCCACTCCTCGCTGGGATAGTTGGGATAGGTATTTTGAAAAATCGATCGTTGGATTAGATACTCCTGTTACGTATGTCATGTTTGCCAAAAATCATAGTGATCCATCGATTGGTTCATGAGAAAACTGTTTGTGAAAAAAACTGACACTTCAAAAAAATAACAAAAAACTGTCAGTTTTTTTCTCAGTCAGTTTTCTCAGAAACCAACCGTTGGATCATTGTGATTTTTGTCAGCTATGACAAACATATTAGGAGTATCTAATCCAACGGTTGATTTTTCAAAATAATATTGTCAAAATAATGATAGAATTGATAATATTGTCAAAAGTAGAAGGATGGATTGATAACATTGTTAAAACTAGGCTTGTGTCTGATACCATTGTTAAAACTAGGCTTATATCAGACATAATATGCAATAATTACATTATTAACAATGGTGACTTGTAGAAGAATAGAATCCACTCTATTCCACATCGCCTAAATAAATGGCTTGCTATAGCTTCAAGATACAAGCTTATGCTTTTAGGTTGGAAAGGATATAACATGGAGCCGAGTTAATCAACTGAATTACAATATAATATTGTCAATACATAACGTTATCAATTACGGCAGTCAATTAATGACCTCAGAATTGGTCTTATAACTTTCCTAAAATTACTTTAATTGGGAACTGAAATCGCTTCTAGATGACTTGATTCTTCAATTGATATGTGAAGAAATTAATTGAATGCAACTCTAAAAAGATATGTAAAAATTAGGGGTCGATAGTTTAATAGAATTAAGATTATGTTCTAGGAGTTGGTGATTTCTTGGCAGAAAATGGCTTAAATATTCAGGGTGGAGGTGCCATTTAAAAAAAAAAAAAAAAAAAGAGTGGACTTGCCTTGTACATTTTATGATTTTCCTTTCTGTATAAGAGGGGTATAAAGGATTAGGAGGTATTAAAATCACATGTATGTATGTAGTAGTTTCTAGGAAGCTAGCCACCTGGTTCCTCAGGGCTCAAGTTCAACATTGACGTGTCAACTTTGGGTTATAAGCCTGGCCTTATAGCTATTGGAGGAGTTATTCACAGTGATGATGATCATTTTTTGTACATTTAATTTCTTGTAAAATTCATTGGTATATATGTCTGATTCGAATTATGCAGAATTTCTATTATGAAGTTCTTGTAAAATTCATTGGTACATTTAATTTCGTGTAAAATTCATTAGAAAGACTACTCATCTTTACTAATTTGGGTTTAGGGAGATCGATCAAGATCTTTGGTTATTGATAGTGACTCTCAAGTGGCACTTTCATGAGTGAATTTTGTGTATAAAGCTCCTTGGAGGCTTTTTTTATATTTGCAATGAAATTTCTATTGGGAAGGTGGAGTTTATTTATATGCCTAGAAGTGGTGATATGATAGTAGATTTTTATGCCAAAGAATGCAGGTTTGCTCAAGAATGAGGAGTTTCTTGTGTGATGTTAGTATAAATATATGATTTTTTATTTTAAATATATTGGTTGTTGTTTGCAGGTAGTTTGTATAACAGAAATAATTTTTGGGGATAGTTTTTGAAATTGTACTATTTGGTTTGTGCATCTAAATTTCACTTTTAATTATCAATAAAATTCATAATAGTTTTAAGTGAAATGCTTTACAAAAAAAAGCTGTTATTGCAATCCGTTCAAGTACTAAGCCGATTCCAATTATAGGAAACCTCAAATAGTTTTAAGTAAATTAATCCCACATACTTTCAAAAATATTCCTAATCCCATTTCACTCATAATTTGTATGTACACCCCTTTACCCACATCTTTCCATCATCATTCAAAGACGACGGTAGGACCTAGGGCACAAACACATCCGACGATACCTAGGCAACGAATCTCCGTTAACAAGTATTCACCGGCACCATCTCTGGTGGTGAAAAATCCAATTAAGTTGGTATCCTCCCATTGGCTCCCCCCAGCTCTCTCTAAAAAACTCACCGATTCACTATCACTGAAACTCGTTGACTTCGGTAGGTACCCTCCCATCCTCTCCCCCCTCTCTCTATCTAAAATTCTAAGCCTTTTTTTTTTTTTTTTTTTAACACAAAATCGCGGTCATGTTCTGAGAACCACAACAAAAAAAATTTAGAACATTTCCAAATGTTTTAACTAAGAACTCAGAATATTTTCAAAATTATTGGACCAATTTTTTTTTTAATATTATTTTTTATACACTAAAATATGTTCAGTTATAGGGTGGGTCTTGATTTTTATCTTCAATAGTTAGAGAGTGAGTGAAATTAATGAATGATTGTGATTTTCATTATTTTGAGGGAAAAAAATAAAAAAAATTAATTAATTAAGGAGAATGAGGAGAATATATATTATCGATCGAATTCGACATCAGTACATGATCAAATATGATTGTGATAACAAACAATTGGATATCGCACCAATAATAGGTCTATAAAATGATTGGTAAATTCGATCCATTGTTGTCTGATTAATTTAATTATTTATATGATTTTATTAAGGACAATTAAGGTAGCATCAATTACAATTGTTTTTAAAGGAAATTTCATGAAGGGGTGAAGTCTACATGTTGCGATCCAATCCCTTATCGTGGAAGGTGCACTATAAGTTTCGATCTCAAGATGTAAATTTTGAGGACCATTCAATGATATATGTAGATCCAAACAAGTGATCTCTTATAGGGAGCTAGATAGAACTTCATTATTTTTGGAGGTTTTTTTTTTTTTCTACCCATATATTTTTATTTTTATTTTTGGTCTAAGCCAATTAAGTACGTAAAGAGATGATAAGGATATTTGTAAAAACATGATGATTTCAAAGATATTGATGGCTAGGAAATGTTGTGCACACTAAAACTGGAGAATTCTATTTGTTCTCCCTTTTTGTCCTCCCTCTTTATTTCCCTAGTGCATTTGACCAACTTGGAACTACTATTACAAGAAACCAACCATTGGATTTTATGCTCCACTTATATGTATCATGAACGTAGAAAATCACAGTGATCCAACGATTGGTTTTTCAAAAAATAGACTGTGACTGGCTTTTACATTATTTTCATTATTGTTTACAATTTTTTTCAAAATTGCGAAAACCGACCATTGGATCAATGTGATTTTTTGCATTCATGATAAGCATAAGTGGAACGTCAAATCCAACGGTCGGTTTCTCAAAATAATTGTACCAAATTAGTCAAATACATTAGTGTTGGCACACCAAAAAATCGGCCATCAGTTTTTTAACGAAATATAAAGAAAAGAGTTTTGGCTGAGTTTGAGGAAATGGAATTTTGGCCGTAAAGAAGAAGTTATATAAATCGGCCAAATAGATCGTCAGCCACCCTGAAGAAATCGGCCAAGTGGATTGTCGGCCATCCTAGAGATAGTTTAAACTAAGCTTGAAGGAAATGAATTTCGGCCACAAAGAAGAAGTTATATAAATCGGCCAAATAGATCGTCGGCCACCCTGAAGAAATCGGCTAAGTAGATTATCGCCATCCTAGAGATAGCTTAAACTAAGCTTGAAAGAAAGGAATTTCGGCCATAAAGAAGAAGTTATATAAATCGGCCAAATAGATAGTCGGCCACCCTGAAGAAATCGGCCAAGTGGATTGTCGACCATCCTAGAGATAGTTTAAACTAAGATTGAAAGAATGGAATTTCGCCCGTAAGGTAAAAGTAATATAAATCGACCTATGAAGAATCGACCACCCTAAAAATCGACCAAAAAGATTTTCGGCCACCCCAGAAATATCAATCATACAGCCATTCCCTATTTCTAAGGAGAAAGGCCAATTTAGTGGAGATCATGCCTTGACACATGTCAGCACCTAAAATGAGTCAACAGGCTATGAGATCATGGCCTGACATATGTCAGCACCTAAAAGGGAGTCAAAAGGCTATAACTGCAAGAACGTGGGAAGTAGAAGATAGCTTGAGAAGGAGGTGGATAATGGGCCAAGAACATGGGCGAATATTTTTCATCTAGATAGCTAAAGTTGCCTTTCTATAAAAGCCAAAAGAAATCAAGGACGAAGGGGACAATCAACATCAAACACAAACTGCTTTTTATCTTTATTTGCTTTCTTTTGCTTCCTGCCAATTTACTTTCCTAGTTTATGAGTATTTTATTTCCATAGTCAAGCTGTACTCGATCTGGTTTCTTACTGGATTCATCATTTGCAAATTTATTAATCAAATGAGCTTACGAGGTCAACAAATGGTACGTTTCTTGTGATTTTTATCTTTGTTAATTCCTTCAATTCATTACATTTTCACATCTCAAAGCACACACGTCTTTGCACTCAAAGACCCCTGAACCTGCAATCGCCTTGATTGCAGTTTGCACGCCCACGTTATAGCTGTTAGGCTGAAGTGCTCACACCTAAGTTCCATAGAAATTTTTTAGGGTGAACATTATTTGGCACGCCCGGTGGGACGGCAGTGCTAGTTATGCCTCAAAGGAAAAAAAGACACGGGGGTTACGGCCGAAGAAGCTAACGTTGACTTCCCCTCATCTATGCAAGACCGAAATGACCCGTCGGTCCAAAGCAGCCGCGATATGGTTGAAACAGTAGAAGAAAATCTGGCCCAAAACTTAATGGTCGCTTGTCGTCTGCATTTTGATGAAGAATGCATGAACAAACGCAGGCCATAAACACTCACATGGCCACGATGCTTAAAAGCTTCACGAGCGATAATCGTCAAATGGACGATGCCTTGAGAAATAGCGTAGACCATTTTATGGGATATATGGTCGAGAAATTAGGGCCAGCTGTTATTGAGCATATGGCCAATTAACCGCATGGTAGGAATCAAAGGCTATTTCAGCCTGAAACATCAACCCCTAGTAATCCAACAAATAGCCAAGTCCAAATCCAGAATAGGCCTGATCAAGGTCTTGGGGGGCAACCTATCGGTACAAATAGCCAGCCTCTAAGTTATAACACACCCATAAATCCACCTAGGATGACTATCGGCTCAAGTGGGATGAAAGATGTCTCACCCGGTCAAAGTCCTGGGGGGCAAAATGTGAGCGTCACTGGCCAACCATTAGGCCATAATATGCCCATGAACATGTCTAGGCCGAATATCAGCCATATCGCGATGAAAGATGTTCCAATCCAGTATAACCAAACCACGTCCCCAAACACCCAGGTGACTAGGGGACAAATCTTTACAAATCCAATTTATCAAGATCATATTCCCGACCAACTGGCCAACTCATATGTTAGGCCGATGGGGACATTTATCTATATCGCTTTACTAGGTCAGGGAAACCAAAATTATGGCTCTTATGTGCCAAATGACCCTAGGATTCATGAACAACATGCCACTTCATATTTTAGGCCAATGGAAATATCAAGTAATGTAACCGGTCAGAATAACCAGAATTATGGACAAGATTTTCCATACGACCCAAGAGCAGTCGGTAATTATGACCAATGGCCAAATCGGTCACCCATTAACTATGATGATGTGACCAATATAATAAGGGAAGAAGTGCGAGGTTTATGCAGACTGAACATATGGACTGCCTATGCTAAACCATATCCCGATTACATCAACCAGTTGTATGAGTTCCCGAGAAATTTCAGATTTCCTGATTTCACCCTTTTTTCGGGAGATAACAAGCAATCGACCTATGAACATATTGGTCGATTTACAACCCAGTGTGGAGAAGTAGCCACTAATGGTTTTCTTAAGCTCTATTTTTTCGCTAGTTCGCTTACTGGGTCGGCGTTTGACTGGTATGTCAATCTGCCGCCAGGTTCGGTCAGACAATGGCCAGATATGGAAAGAGTATTTCACCTTAGGTTTTATAGGGCCAAGGCTGAAATAACCGTGGCCGATTTGGCACGAATGCACCAAGAAACAGGTGAAAAGATAGAAGCCTATGTCACTAGGTTTAGAAACGCCGAAAATCGGTGTAGATCTTCCCTCACCAGGGCCGATTGCGTTAAACTGATTTTAGGAGGACTTAGCCTAGAAAATGGAAAACTTTTTATAGGTTAAGAATTTTACGACCTTAGCCACTTATTATCGGCCATAGCTAGGTACGAAAGAATCCTGGAGGAGGAAACCAGAAGAGGATTTCTTCTAGGGGCACATACTACCAGAAGCCACATAGGGAAAATAATTACATATAACATTTCTTGGATGAGGAAGAGAATGGCTCTTTGGAGGCCGATGTCTCTTTGGTCGAATTAACACTTAATCGGCCATACACGTGCAAAGCCTTGATGAGGAATAGGTTTGAAAAAGCAGAAAATATAAATAATGGCCTAAAAAGGCCAAATCAGAATTCACCATTTAGAGAAAAGAAATATGATTTCGACACCACCAAAATAGAACAAATTTTCAACCAATTGTGCCGAGATAAGCATATAAAATTGCCCAACGGCCACGTGATTCTTACAAAAGAAGAGTTCAAAGATAAAAAATATTGCAAATGGCACAATTGCTGGACGCATAATACTAATAATTGTATAGTGTTTAGAGATGCGATCCAAAGTGCTATAAAAAATGAAAAATTAAAATTCACTGAGACCGAAAAAACGGTCGCACAAGGTGAAAATGAAGGCTTTTATTTTGATGAATCGCCTATTAACATGATATGTGTGCAGAACCTAACAACCATTTGAAAGGGAAATGAACCAATAATGAGAAAGCCACTACATAGGGGTTCGGCCTTCGAACGTCTCCTTCTCGCCAAAACAACATTCCCGTACGCATACTTAGGGAACCGACTTAGGTTTAAACAATGGTCTAGACTGAGCCTACAGGCCGTCAGCAGCATCAATGATTATCCTTTGTTTTGTTCGGATTGTTTCCATGTTTTGGCTGAACCACGTGGTAGCTGGCTAAATCAACAAGAAAAGTTTGAAACAGAGAAGAGGACCATTGACCATGAAAATGTAAAAGAATCGGCTTTCAAAAGCAGTCCGGCCACAAAATTGAGGCCGAATCATCTAGCCGAAAGAAGACAGGTATCGAAATTTCATCACCTAACAATTTCTCTGCCAAAACATCTAAATCACAGGTGACAAGGATGGTGAAACCACCACTTAGCCAAACAGAAAAATGGCTCTAAGTCCGACACCCAAAGTTTCCACAACATTTCCGGTCACAATTCATGATTAGGACACAAAAAAGGTGTCTACAACGCCAATATGCCGAGGAAAGGCGTAAAATTTTGGCTGAAACGGGAGAAAAGAGAATCGGTCGAAACAGATGGGTCAAAGTTGACGATAAGCTCTCTTCAACCAAAAAAGAAAACGAAGGAATAAGCCGAGATGTTGAATTACAGACCAAGCCAAAGATGTTTAAATAGAATGAGGTGAATGAAGTAATACCGACCAATCCGAACGGCCAAACTGGCGGACCGATTAGAGAGGTAATCAGTAGGTACGAAGAAGACGAGGACTTCGACACGACTTTCCTCGAAGATCAGGAGTCTGAGGAAATGATGCATAGCGATTCGTCCAATAGGTTTATCCAGTTCGACACTCTGCCTCCTACACACCAGGTACACATGGTCTTTACATTACCTACTGAGTTTTTAGCAAAAAATGGTCAATCTTGCCACTTAGATGATGATATTGATACACAAGAGAAAGGTCTTCTGTTCATATGCCTTTCGAACCAGGTCGAACAAAAAGACGGTAACAGCCTGACAAGGCAAGATTTCTGTTTCCCACCACCGACCGAAAAAATGGCAAAACATTTTAGGCCGTTGTATATTAAAACTAACCTGAATGGTAGACCCGTATCTAAAGTTTTAATAGACAATAGAGCATCAGTCAACATACTGCCCACTAGGACCTTTAGAAAGTTAAGTAAAACCAAGACCGATTTCTTACCATTCGAAGTTTCCTTAGTAAACTTTGCTGGAGGATGGGTTAAACTCGAGGGTATCACACCTATTGAAGTAACAGTAGGAAGTAAAACAAGACTGCCGGCGTTTTTTGTTATGGACGCCGAATCAAACTATAACGCACTCTTAGGTCGTAATTGGATACACGCCAACATGTGCGTCCCCTCATCCCTACACCAATGTTTGATCATGTGGGATGATACTGAGGCCGAAATTGTTCGGCCAATGACTAGCCTTTTGCCATGACCACAAATGTGGTCGAAGCAAAATTTTATAAGAAAAACGTTGCACTTTTAAGATTCGAAAGTCTAGATAAACTTGGCCAACCGCTTAGGGTCGTTTTTTCCGATTGCCATGAAAAGACACATTTCAAACAAGGTTTTAATGAACCAGCATAAAAGGAAAGTGTGCGACAAAATCCGGTCTTATATGACCGATTATATGACAAATAGGGTAGGGCCAATAGACTTGGCCGATTATGTGGATGAAAGGGCTGATGAAATCACTTGGGAAGATCTTCAACCAGAAGCCAAAAAGTTAAACAACGATTTGACCGAAGTTAAAGACTCCCTACAAGAAGTCTATCTGGCCGAAAATAAACCGGTCTTTATAAGTAGTAATCTGGCCGAAAAAGATAATGTTGGCCCAAAATTTACTCTAGAGGGGGGTGAACAGAGTATAGCAAACTTTATAAAACAAAATTCAATTTAAAATTTTGGTTCAAATAAATTAGATTGAAAATAAATGAGCAATAGAATATGAATCACAATTAAACAATTTATAAGCAAGTAAATAAATTAAATGCAAGGGATAGAGATAGAGAGATTCAAACACAAAGATTTTAACGTGGTTTGATCTCCATCAGCATCCACGCCTCAAGAGCCCCGTCTTGAGGATTCCACAATCCACTAAGGATCACTCCTTCAAGGTGGAGAAACCTTTACAAGTTGTCTTCTTTCAAAGGTGGAAGACGATCGCCCACAAGGGTTTTCACACAACCCTTACAATCTCACAAATTACAAGATGAGTGAAGATAACACAAATACGAACTCCTTCAAGAGTAAATAAATACAATAATGAGCACTCAATAATACCTCTCAAGATTAAGAACTAGTATTGGCTTAAGAGAGTAATTTTTCAAAAGCTTGAATCACTAAAAAATGATGAACCAAGATTGATTTGAGTATAAGAGTGCTTCAATGTGCTTGGAGTGAATAACTAACTCATCCAAGACTCATACAAGTGATATTTAAAGGCTCTCTCAAACATATGGCTGTTAGGAAAAAGAATATAGCAGTTTGGTGTGTAAAAACTAGCCATTATGAGTTGCAGAGAATCATTAGTCGTCTAGGACACAAAGATTAGTTGACTAGAGCTTTTAAGATACACTTGAAAAATGAGTCCGGAGTCGATTAGTCGACTAGAACACATTGATTAGTCGACTAGAAAAGTGAAAACAAGATATTTGAAATCTAGGCTTGGTAGTCTACTAGTAACAAAGGAGTTAGTCGACTAGCAACTTAAAAACACTTTGAAAAAATTTCTTCGGGCTCGATTAGTCGACTAATGACTAAAGGTTATTCGACTAAGAAACTGTTAGTCGACTAGCTTAATATTTCATGAAACATGCTTACTGCCTTGCAGTTAGTCGACTAAGTAAGAGGTGTTAGTCGACTAATGGAGGCCATAAACAATTTTTCATGAATTTTAAGCTATATTTTGATTTGGAAAAAGCCCACTATGTTTATAAAACATTTTTGACTAATCAAAAGATTTTTCCAGATTTGAAATAAGGTGTAGAGGTCAATTTTACTTTAAGCCAATATAGTTTTAATCCTAAAATGAGAGATTCACAATTAACAAGTCCTAAGCAAATACACAAGAAATAAATAGAGTCTTTAAGAAGATCTCTAAGTCTTCATCTTATGCAAGGCTGGACATTAAGGGTCAAGAAATGGCTTGAACAAATGGCTTGAGCAGCATGTCATCTTTGAGTAGCTTTCTTCAAGAGCCTTAGTGAATATGACTTCACACAAGTCACACTAAGAAGGCTATAAACAATGTTGAATCTTTAAATGAATGCCCACAACCTGATTCATTCAATAATGAAAGATATATGCACGAATAAAGAGTTAACTAATCAATTTAACCAATAAGGTTTGAGCTAAATCATAATGTTTAGTTCAAGTATGAATGTGAATAATTATTACACAATGTTTATTATCATCAAAATTATTAAACAAATATGGATTGAAGCCATAGGGCTAACAATCTCCCCCTTTTTGTTGATGAAAAATATTGAGTAAACTTTGCATATGAGTTTGAATATACTTAGCTAGGGATTTGTAGCTCCCCCTAACCATATGCATAAGAAGGATACTAAACCTTGTAATCTTATTGCATATGTTGAGTGACAAATTCCTAAGAGATATATATTCATTTCATGGTGCATAGAGTTAACTAATATTATGCATATATATACTATATAAGGAACATTATGCATATCTCTCCCCCCTTTGGCATTAACAAAAAGGTGCCAAAGAAATATATCTCCCCCTTAGAAGGTGCAAGGATTTTTGAAAAAGGACATATCCTCTCAATTAGAAATAGAACTAGCTACAAAGTAAAAGAGCATAAGCTCCCCCTCAAATTTGTACATGTAGCCTAGTTTTGAGAGAATAGTATGGTAAAAATTATGCTAAGGAGGGTTTGTTAAAAAGATTTAGAGAGAACAAAGGTTGAACTAAACATAATTAACCATAAGCATATACATAAATGCAATTCAAATAGTGCAAGGAGCATGAAATAGATCATTATACAAGTTTATCCCAAAGAGAAAATGAGATAAATGAGTGGCAAAGATTAATGTTTAAAATAAACATGTTAAGAGGGTGAAAGTGTGATTAATAACTTGTATCAATCATTCCTAAACATTTTATGACCCTCAAAACATTGCATTACTTTAAGCAATGCAACTCAAATATCAAGAGGTGAGAATATGATATCCAAAGTCAAGTTTAAATCATAAGATTTTGCAAAGAGAGATACCTTTTACTCAAATAGAATCAATCTAGACAAGTTATTGCAAATTTATCCAAACATATAGTAAAGCAAGAGATTTTATAACTTGTCATACCATGATTTTTAGGGATAAACAAAATGTAATCTATTCAACATATCAAAGTGGGACATTTGAGGTTTTAATAGTTCATTAAAGAAGATAAACGATTAAAATACAATGTGTCCAACAAAGATGTGAAGAATGATATATTAATGATCAATTCCACAAAACAAGAGATGAATATGCAATTAAGGATATCACTATATGCTTTTAACAAGTTATTGGAGATTTAGCAAGTAATAAACATTGTTAAGCGAAAATATTTCCAAAATATCCAAAATATCCAAAATATTCAAATCACAAAAATTAACTAAAAGTAATTAAACTAATAAGGTTAGCAAGAGTTATAAGGCTAAAGAGTTAGAGCAAGAACAAAATATAACAAGAGAGAATTGTTTGAGAATATGCCCAAAAAGAACCAATAACAACTAAACATAGTTGACGGGGTCGAAAGCCGGATCAAGAGGAGCATCAAGGTGAGGATCAAGAGAAGGATCAACCGATTCATCCGCCTGTGCTTCCTCCATATATTGTTCCAAGTGAAGTTTCTCTCGAATATCCCAGAACTCATTGGTCATTTGCACCCTAAGAGAGTTGATTTACTCTTGAACTTCCACAGAAAAGGCATTGAAACGATGTAATAGGAGCTCATAGGGGTCTTGAGGCTCATCGACTTGTGCTTGTGGAGGGGCAGCATCTTTCCTTCTTTTCTTGTTCACTTTGGTAGCATCCTCAATCCATCTTTTTTCATTCGCCAACCATTTGTAGCCCATTTTCACCAAGGTTGTCTCACAGAAGGTACTAAAGTCCTTGGAGGGGTCATTCACCACAATGTCCGCCTCCGAAATCACATCCACACCAAACATAGAAAAAATTTGGGACAAAAGCATTCCATATGACAAAGCAGAGGTATGGTTGAGAGCAATAGTATGAATTTGATCAATAATGAAGAATGCAAGATCAATTTGTTCACCCATAAACAGAACCCATATTAGAAAAATATGCCAATCAGAAATATACGAATAGCTACTAGATTTGGGCATAATGTTGTGTGCAATGATGGAGTGAATAATTTTGCAATCAAGAGTGAGTTGGGAGGTAGTAGTGCGATCAAAATTATGTAATTCCATGTTGGGGTTTCCGCAAATAAGCCAAATGGCATCCAACCAAGAAAAATTACCACTTTTGATGGGGTGGTATTCAGTTGAAAACCATTTCATGTCCCCGGTTGGAATTCTCATAAGATTGGCTAAATTTTCTTTATCAAAAGCCATTTGAATCCCTTTAACATAGGAATAAATGGACCCCTTCCCAACACTCAAGTTTGCATAAAAGTGACGAACCAAAGTTCTACAAGTGGGTCTTGCTAATTCAATAAAATGCAACCAACCTATATCTTTGAATTTGGCATATACAAGTGGAAAGAAAGTTTTGAGGAACGTTTTTACCCGTTATCACAGTCCGGGTGGCGATGTGTCTGATGTAGGTCTACTCGCACTCTTGAGTGTAAAATAATTCCGAGTAAGGTTGAAATGTAGAAGCTTGAGTGGTGACCTCTGCAGTGACTTTGCCTTTTCCTTTGGACGTTCTAGGAGCCCTAGAGGATCATTCTCCATGTGATCGATTGGACGGAACGAACTGCTTGGGTGCCATGAGAGCAAATGCACAAATGAGATGAAGTGATTAAGAGTTTAAAAACACTTTGAGATAGTTTTGGAGAGTTAGGGTTAGGGTATGGAAGGAAAAAATTGGGAGAAAATACAAAGAAGAGAGAGAAATAAGATGGAGAAATGAACGGTTTTCAAAAAATGAGTTGCAGTAGTCGACTGGACATGTTGTTAGTCTACTAGGAAGTTTCTTAGTCAACTGATAACCCTTGGTTAGTCGACTAACTGCAGTACATTAGCCAAATAGAATTTTTCCAGAACCATTAGTTGACTAGTAAGACCTGATTAGTCGACTAATCGTGTTTTTAATAAAATAGTTCGAAAACATTTTCTTTAGTCGACTGAGACATAAGTTGTTAGTCGACTAATCGTGTTTTGACCAAAATGATTTTGAAAATTTTCAATTAGTCGACTAGAGATATAAGAGTTAGTTGACTAATAAAATCCGTTCATTTGATTTTGAAAGATTTCTTCTTTTAGTCGACTAGAGGTCAAGGTTTGGTCAACTAATGATACTAAAAACTGATTTTTCAAGATTAAAACACTTCCAAACTAACCTGATTTTTAAGTTCATAACCTCAAGTTGATTTTTTTTGGAATGAAAAAGCCAATGACACTAATGAGAGAGAGTGCATAACAATTAGCTTTAAAAAATAAAATAAAAACAATTGTTAGTCAATAAAGTGTTAGTAATAACAACTAATAGATGACATAAATAGGAAAGATAAAAATAATTGATAAATGATAGAGAGTCTTACCAATTACCAACCAAAAATTGGTCTTCTTTCCCATTAATGTCAACCATGATCAAATTGATGATTTCCATTTTCATGTGAGGTTGAAGCATGTGCAATGTCCTCATCTTCATGATTAGAATAATTTAAGTCAATTGCACCAAATTCTAAAAGTAGAGGGCAATACCTTTTTTTGTGTCCTCTTCTAATACAAAACTTGCAAGATTGAGAATTTGATGTGCTTGATTCACAAGTTGAGTGAGTGATGGACAAAGGAGTAAGTAGAATGCTTTTTTCATCATCATCCTCATCATTGTTGTTCTCAATCTTAATGTTAATCTCATCAAGAACATTCATTAAAACATTTTGAGCATGATTAATCATTGGAAGATTCATCTCCTCTTCTTCTTCATTCATTCTCAATTGGTCTTCATATTGAAGGAGAGTATTGAAGAGTTCCTCCATGCTAAGAGATGAGATGTCAAAAGCTTATAGGATGAAGGTGACTTTTGGTTCCCATTCCCTAGATAAAGACATGAGAAATTTTCCTACAAGAGATTCATTAGAGTAGGTTCTTCTAAAAATTTTCAAATGACTAATAAGACAATTGAAACGAATATTCATTAGAAAAATTGATTCATTGTGATTCATATGAAATGTTTCATATTCATGAACAAGCAATCGAATTTTGGATCTTTTCTCTTGTAAATTTTCATAATGAATAATCTCAAGTTCATCCCAAATTCATTTTGCCATTTCACAATTAGAAACAAGCATGAGTTCATCTTCACAAAGAGATTAAAGTAAAAATTGTTTTGCCACACTATCAAGATGAAAAATGTTGTGTTCATTTTCAGTCCACTCATCCATAGGATTTGTAAGAAGATTCAAGTGACCATAAACAATGAGCCACATTTTAAAATTTTGAGATCGAAGAAAAATGCTCATTTTGTTTTTCCAAAATATATAATTTTTTCCATCAAAGTGTGGAGGCTGGTCAATAGCAAAACCTTCATCAAAGATTGAACCAAAAACGTTTGCCACAATCTTTTACTCAAAACGATTTTCAAAAGTAGAGCACCTGCTTTGATACCAATTGTTGGCCCAAAATATACTCTAGAGGGGGGGTTGAATAGGGTATAGCAAACTTTATGAAACAAAATTCAATTTAAAATTTTGGTTCAAATAAATTAGATTGAAGATAAATGAGCAATAGAATATGAATCACAATTAAACAATTTATCAAGCAAGTAAATAAATTAAATGCAAGGGATAGAGATAGAGAGATTCAAACACAAAGATTTTAACGTGGTTCGATCTCCGTCTACATCCACGCCTCAAGAGCCTCGTCTTGAGGATTCCACAATCCAGTAAGAATCACTTCTTAAAGGTGGAGAAACCTTTACAAGTTGTCTTCTTTCAAAGGTGGAAAACACTCACCAACAAGGGTTTTCACACAACCCTTACAATCTCACAAATTATAAGATGAGTGAAGATAATACAAATATGAACTCCTTCAAGAGTAAATAAATGCAATAATGAGCACTCGATAATATCTCTCAAGATTAAGAACTAGTATTGGCTTAAGATATAGTAATTTTTCAAAAGCTTGAATCACTCCAAAATGATGAACCAAGATTGATTTGAGTATAAGAATGCTTCAATGTGCTTGGAGTGAATAACTAACTCATCCAAGACTCATACAAGTAATATTTAAAGGCTCTCTCAAACATATGTCTCTTAGGAGAAAGAATATAGCCGTTTGGTGTGTAAAAACTAGCCGTTATGAGTTGCAGAGAATCATTAGTCGACTAGAACACAAAGATTAGTCGACTAGAGCTTTTAAGATACACTTGAAAAATGAGTCCGGAGTCGATTAGTCGACTAGAACACATTGATTAGTCGACTAGAAAAGTGAAAACAAGATATTTAAAATCTGGGCTTGTTAGTCGACTAGTAACAAAGGAATTAGTCGGCTAGCAACTTAAAAACACTTTGGAAAAATTTCTTCGGGCTCGATTAGTCGACTAATGACTAATGGTTAGTCGACTAAGAAACTGTTAGTCGACTAATTACCAAGGATTAGTCGACTAGCTTAATATTTCATGAAACATGCTTACTGCATTGTAGTTAGCGACTAAGTAAGAGGTGTTAGTCGACTAATGGAGGCCATAAACCATTTTTTCATGAATTTTAAGCTATATTTTGATTTGGAAAAAGCCCACTATGTTTATAAAAGATTTTTGACTAATTAAAAGATTTTTCCAAATTTGAAATAAGGTGTAGAGGTCAATTTTACTTTAAGCCAATATAGTTTTAATCCTAAAATGAGAGATTCACAATTAACAAGTCCTAAGCAAATACACAAGAAATAAATAGAGTCTTCAAGAAGATCTTCAAGTCTTCATCTTGTGCAAGGCTGGACATCAAGGGTCAAAAAATGGCTTGAGCAACACTTCATCTTTGAGTAGCTTTCTTTAAGAGCCTTAGTGAATATGACTTCACATAAGTCACACTAAGAAGGCTATAAACAATGTTGAATCTTCAAATGAATGCCCACAACCCGATTCATTCAATAATGAAAGATATATGCACGAATAAAGAGTTAACTAATCAATTTAACCAATAAGGTTTGAGCTAAATCATAATGTTCAGTTTAAGTATGAATGTGCATAATTATTACACAATGTTTGTTATCATCAAAATTATTAAACAAATATGGATTGAGGCCATAGGGCTAACAGTCTCCCCCTTTTTGTTGATGACAAACATTGAGTAAACTTTGCATGTGAGTTTGAATATACTTAGCTAGGGATTTGTAGCTCCCCCTAACAATATGCATAAGAAGGATACTAAACCTTGTAATCTTTTTGCATATGTTGGGTGACAAATTCCTAAGAGATCTATATTTATTTCATGGTGCATAGAGTTAACTAATATTATTACACAATATTTGTTATCATCAAAATTATTAAACAAATATGGATTGAGGCCATAGGGCTAACAATAAAAATTTAATTATCAGTCTACTTAGGGAATATAAAGATTGTTTTGCTTGGGGTTATGATGAGATGCCCGGTCTAGACCGAACTTTAGTAGAACACAAAATACCTATCAAGAAAGGTTTTAGACCGTACAAACACCACCTAGGAGAATGGCCCTAGAAATACACCTTAAGGTCAAAGAAGAAATAGGCCGATTATTAGCAGCTAAGTTCATTCGGCCTGCCCAATATATAGAGTGGTTGTCAAATATAGTCTCAGTAACCAAAAAGAATGGGAAATTGAGAGTCTGCATCGATTTTAGAGACTTGAATAAGGCCTCACCAAAAGATGAGGAGAAGATGAGGGTTTTGAAAAGTTTAAAACCCCTTCAAAAACGGGCTCATAATGAGCCGTAAAGTGAAGAGACATCTCTGACGTCAGCAAAGCCGCCAAAAACTCGAGGTAGGTACAAGGGTTTAAGTGAGCCAATGAGAAATTAACACGTGGCCATACCCTATAAATAAATGAAGGCCGACAATCGGCCATATCAAAGCCGATTTTTTGTCTCGATAAAAAGCAACATCCTAATGAATTTACAAAAATTCAAAAGGATGTGGGGGCAGATGTTGGCACACTAAAAAATCGGTCATCAGTTTTTGACCGAAATATAAAGAAAAGAGTTTTGGCTGAGTTTGAGGAAAGAGATTTCGGCCGTAAAGAAGAAGTTATATAAATCGGCCTATGAAGAATCGGCCACCCTAAAAATCGACCAAAAAGATTTTCGGCCACCCTAGAAATATCAGTCATACGGCCATTCCCTATTTCTAAGGAGAAAGGCCAATTTAGCAGAGATTATGGCTTGACACATGTCAGCACCTAAAATGAGTCAATGGGCTATGAGATCATAGCCTGACACATGTCAGCACCTAAAAGGGAGTCAAAAGGCTATAACTGCAAGAACGTGGGAAGTAGAAGATAGCTTGAGAAGGAGGTGGATAATGGGCCAAGAACATGGGCGAATATTTTTCATCTAGATAGCTAAAGTTGCCTTTCTATAAAAGCCAAAAGAAGTCAAGGACGAAGGGGACAATCAACATCAAACACAAATTGCTTTTTATCTTTATTTGCTTTCTTTTGCTTCCTGCCAATTTACTTTCTGTCAATTTACTTTCCGAGGTTAGGAGTATTTTATTTTCATAGTCAAGCTGTACTCGATCTGGTTTTTTGCTGGATTCATCATTTGCAAATTTATTAATCAAAGGAGCTTACGAGGCCAACAAATCGTACGTTTCTTATGATTTTTATTTTTGTTAATTCCTTCAATTCATTACATTTTCACATCTCAAGGCACACACATCTTTTCACTCAAAGACCCCAGAACCTGCAACCGCCTTGATTGCAGTTGGCATGCCCACGTGATAGCTGTTAGGCCGAAGTGCTCACACCTAAGGTCCATAGAAATTTTTTAGGGTGAACAATTAGCAAGGATGAATGGAATTTTCCAAACTAATATTATAACATTATATTTCCATTTTCAACGATTGAACCAATGCTAGCTGGATAATGGCTTAGCCTGGATCACTATTACAAAACATGTAAAAGGGGACAACATTCATTTATTTATTTATTTTTGCGTTTACGGACACTTTTTAAAAGTGTTCTTAAAACTTCTTAAATGTGACACTTTTTATAAAATGTGGGCGTTTTAAGGATTTTTGCATTATTTTTAGTAAAGCTTCCATGTACATTGCATTTTAAGGACACTTTAGCAAAAGTGTTACCAATGTTTTAGCACCCATGCATCTGCCCTTTAATCTTTTCACATATATTCCGCACACACGCGCCAAACACATTACAAACTTTTATCCCGCGCGATATTTTAACCAAACCCTACCTAGGACCAAGACGATATGGTTCAGTCTTGTCTCTCTCATCTAGCGACTCTCTTCCTCCAGCAATTTCCTTCTCAAGCTCCTTCCCTCTCCTCCGGAGGCTTCCACTCCTCCCCATTGTCTCTGAAATTGATCGGGCTTTTTAAAAGGTGAGTGAAAGATTCTCACACTCTCTCCGCCCATCTCCGGTGACGGTGTCTCTGTTCATGGATTCCGGTCAAAAATCTCATTCTCTTTCTACCCATTTTCTATTTGGTCTATTGATATATACAACAGCCAAATGCAAACTTCTCATGATCTTCGCAAATTACTTGTATATTCCCTGATAACTTGTATCAATCTTCTTTTTCTTTTTAGTTTTAAGTTTGAGTTGTTGCTTGGCTCTCTCAAAATTGTCCACCATGGGCAATCAATTACTTTTCCCTAGGCAGCACTCCTTACTGTAAGTCTCATTCTCCGATTTGGAGCAAGAGAAGAGAGAGAGTTGTTATTGTTTGAAACAATAATAATTGGATCGATAGGATTGAATTTGAAGCATAAAGATTAATTCTCATAGAAGAAAAGTATAAACAAAATAACTATGATATACCTTCAGCCATGCTCATTAAACTGAGTCTTCTACTCTCTCCACAATCTCCTTAATTTGATGGATAGGTTTTAACTGAACGTGTGAGAGTAGGGGCCCAGCTATCATTTTATAGAGAAAACTTTTATAGAGTTTGAATTCATGACAAACTTTAAGGAATAGCCATCTACATCTTCCTCTATCCTTATCTTACACCAACAATTAGAGTGTAGCTAAAGTGTTGTTAATTTTCATGTACCTTGATCACTGTCCGTTAGATGGGAGTATAGGCATGGCTATCTAACTAAAGCAACTAACCAATCTGATTTTTTACAGTTAGAAACTATTGATCATTGGCCCACATTAAAAAAAAACAAAAATAAATAAATCTTACAAGAGTGAGAGGAAGGTGAAGGAAATTAGGGGAGGAAACTTAATCAGATCAATTTTAGATGAATCAATGGTTGGTTTTGTAGGAAACAATTTTGCTTTATTGTGCTATGTTTTTTGGCAGAAACTGATTTATTTGCACGAAACTTATGCATTTGCAAAAAAGCTTATGCAAACTTAGTTTATTGAGAAATTCATTAGTTTTTTTGCGAAAATGCATCAGTTTTCATAGGTTTATAAGAAATCATTAGTTCAATGAGAAATGTATCAGTTTGTTTTTGGTTTTGTAGAAATTAAAACGTTTGCATGAAACTGATGCAATTTATTATAGCACCTCTGGGTATAAAAAAAATGCTAAGACTTTTGGGTAAAAAAGAATTTAAATTGAGACTTTTGAATAATTTTCACTATAATTATTTTATGAGCAATGCTATTTCACCCATCTTGTATTTCAGTTACCTATTTTTACCCACCATAATTACTTGGCAAATGATGTGTGGTTCACAAATTCATATCAATAAATGTAATATTCTTTATTCTTTTCAAGATTATGAAGATGATGGATCCACATAAGATGGTGGTTAAAGATGGATGAAGTAGCTGATGATGTCAAAAAGAGGTGAAAGAAACGAAAGGGAATGGATCAATGGTTTGGACCGTTTGATCAAAGGATATTCTTCTTACACCGGTGTGGTGTTCTACCTGCAAAGCTCCACGATCAAGTCAGTGAATAGAGAATGCAAATAGAATGTTTTTTCTTTGGGAATGTTGCGTACCTCGTATAAGATGTGACGCTTCCCTTTTATAGGGTGATTTCCTGAGTAAACACTCGAGTGTTTTTTCCATTTCTGTTACGTCGTTCGGGGGTATAATCGGTTATGCACCATTAGTATAACATTCTGTCACCATCAAATCATAGTAATTATGAGGATCGCTGTTGGAGGTCAGAACCTGTCGGTGAAGATTCGTTTTTGAAATGATGAGTTAGTTACAGGAGATCGGTAGTCCCTTTTATAGTCACATGTTTATATTTCTTTAGGTCAGATAAAACAAACTAATATTCAAGTCGGTGAACGAATTCTACCTCGTCGAGAGATCGAACAATTTTAATCTATTAGATCGGGTATGCAGCTCATCCAGTTACAATTTATCAGATCAGACAACGGTTGGTATCCTCTTTATCAGGTCGGAAAATACTTATTCATTCATTTGATCGGAATATTATGTCCACGTGTAAACATCAAAAACTGATGATGATTTTACCCTCATCAGTTGCCCCCTACTTTCAAGAATATCTTTTTGGGTGATATTTATTGGAAGTATAACATATCGGGTAAACATCGCAAGATCGGTGCTTGGTGCCGTGAGTCATCAGTGCTTGAAGCGACGTGGGCGGCTCTTCTGACAATGACATTTGGGTTTTCAAGGCGTCAGCCGTCACTCGGGTGATGTGCTCGAGGCGACGGTTTGGCAGGTGACATAATTGGTTCCTCGATTGCCTCAATTGGAATCGTTAATGTTTTGACACGTGTCGCTCATATAATAATTGCTTGTTGGACAAGCTATAAATAGTGAAAAAAATTTCCCCCCTTATTTCATTTCTCTTTCGATTCGTATTATCGCCAGAAATTTCAGAGACCTTGCCGGAGCTTTCTCTTGTCGGATTCTGGTGTTTCCCTTGCTTTCGATCGTGTTTTCAGCCTTCCTCTCAGTTAAAAAGGGTATTTCTCGTACCTTTAACCCTTTTTACCGTTTATTTTCATCTTTTTAGATCTTTGTCTCGTAGTTTTTTTAACTTTCATGAACTTTGTTGATCTTTCCGGCGAGCTTTTGAATTTTTCGGTAAATTTTCTTGAGTTTTCCGGTGACATTTCTTTTTAATCAAATAGTTGTATTCAACTATGTCGGGTCGGGATCATTCTCTGGATCGTTTTAGGACAGGAAACCGTGGTGGCTCCGGAGCTAGCACTTCGGGTTCCATGTATGAGGCAATAGATGTCCCTCCGATCCAAATTCAACCTCCAAATCCTACTCGTAGGGTTGGGGAACCACTTCCTCGTCCTCCTTATCCCTTCGTCCACATAAACCTCTTAGGGGAAGAGAGAGAGACCGAGATTAGGAAATCGTACGGTATCCCGAACTCTGTAAATATTAGGATCCCCGGTCCGAACATCCGCGCTATTGACGTTCTTCCTGGCGAGGTTTGTTTTTACGAAGAGACCTTCAAGATCGGTCTCAGGTTCCTTTTACAGCCTTTTGTTAGGGAGGTACTCCATCGCTTGGGGGTTTGTCCTATGATGCTGATCCCGAACTCATGGCCAGTTCTTCTGGGGTTCACCGTTTTGTGGAGGTTGCTTGGGTGGGAGCCGAACTTCGCTGATCTGAAGTTCATGTGCTTCCTTAAGGAGAATGGTCGGGCATCCCCAGGATGGTGGTACCTGGGCAATCAGACCAAGAGACCCGGCATCGGAGATCTTCCTTCCTCTATCAAAGGTTGGAAAAATAGCTATTTCTTCGTGAGTGGCCCCGGATGGGAGTTCGGGTTGGACGAGGAACATGTCTTCCCCGTTCCGAGAGAATGGAGACCCCAACCAGGTAGATAAGATCGGGGTGTTATGTGAACTATATTTATTTTTGGATTTTTTCTTTACTTCTGATGCTGACCTCTTTGTTTATTTTTGTAGCGGACAAGATCACGCGTTGTCCATCTTTAAATTCTGAGATCTCAAATCGGATTACTCGGGTATACTCCGAAGATCGAGGTTTCAATTGGTTACGGAGTGACCCGATCTGGAAACCATACTATTTGGATTACCAAAAACCTTTTCTCCAGACCGATCTTGTCCCCCATCTTTTCAAAGATCAAACTATCGACGATCGTCCCATCGCCTAAATATCGGCATTTTGAGATCGGACCACAAGATCAGGAATACGAGCTTTGGATTCTAAAAGAGATTACTGATCGACAGGCTAGACAGAAACATCGAAGGAGAGAGAGCAACCGAACAAAAACAAAGAAAAGAGGTGTGTACCGGGTTTATTTGCCTTGTTTGTTCAATAATTTTTATTCCTTCTCTTTATTGTATTCCTTGTTTACTGTAGGCATGAATCTGAACATTGATGACGTGTTGGCGGGAGTTTCCCCGGGGGTTAACTCTTCGGAGTCGGTCCCCGTCGACCGAGTCAGGGCCGAGCCGGCAGTTCAGAAGAAGACGAAGAGGCCTCGGTTTGCGGAAACGGTTCCGACTGGGATACCGATTTCAAGGGAGGTAGGGACCGGCTCTTCCGCAAGGTCGGGTCTTGGGGTTCGTCCCTCTCAGGGATCTGCCGAGGATTGGCTTAGTGCCGGTCAATCCGCCTCTTTAACACTTTTTGGGCTGACTATTGGGAGCACCTTCTTGAATAGCCCGTCCTCCAGCTTGAAGGCCCTCGAGGGTTTTTTGGGACATGCTAATCAGGAGGCAATTCTGCAATTATCTTCTTCTGATCTTGCTGAGCAGCTAGCTCATTCTGCTTTGAAGGTATATGTTTTTTTTTTTTTTTTTTTTTTTTTTTTTTTTGCCGATCTGATCTTATAATCGTTTATGTAGAGCGCTCTTATTGGACTCCATTCTGTCAGAGTTGCTCGGGATGCTAAGAGGGCCAGAGGCTCGATTGAAATAATCAATAGGAAGTTGAAGGAGGCCGCTGATGAGAAGTTCGCTGAAGCTCGGGAAGCGAAAGCGGCGCTGGCGGAGGAGAGAACTAAATCCAAGGAGAGGGAGGACGATTTGCAAAGGCAGATTTAAAATTTGAAGGCCGATCTTGAGAGAGTTCGGGAATCTGAAAAAGAGACCGTTGAGAAGTCTTTATCGGAATATCGATCTTCTTCTGAGCTGAAAGCACTGGTGATTAATTCGGCAGTTCCGTTCTTGGTCCAAGGGTTTGACGCAGCAAGAGGACTTGTGGCCCAGTTTTATCCTGATATTGATTTGACATGGGTCACTCTTGATGAATTTAAGGCCAGACGTGCTGCTGCGAAGTCTCCTGTCGAGCCGGTGATTGTGGAAGATAATGAAGAAGATGTTGATGCCGATCAAGAAGGTGCTGGCCCGAATCTTCCGGATTCTACGACTCCTGTCTCTGCCGATCTGCCTTTCCTTCCGGACCCACAGACTCCGACATCTCATGATCAGACTATCCACGTTGATGACTGATCTTCTTTTCTTTTAAATGCTTTGGTTTATTCCTTCTATTTTTGTCTTTTTGAACGATCTGTTTTGTATGAACTCTGGTTTATCCTTTTTGAATGAATAATAATCTTTTTTTTTTGAACAAGTCTTTTTGTCGGGTTATTCATGTTTTTGCGCTTGTTTAGTTGTAATAAGTCGATCTCTATTCTGCCCCCAGTTCGGGGTCTAGAACGATGTTTATGAATTTGGAACCGAACTCTTTATGATGAGATCGTTTCATCGCATGAAGGATACCATAGTATCTAGGGGTAACGTTGAGACGTTTATGCCCCCTGATCAGACTCATTGATCGGTAGGAGCAAAAAATAATGTTTTTTGCTGGCCCAAAATGGTCTGGGACTTTTAAATGTCGAATGCAAATGGAATTCTAAATAAGCGAATTATTATTTCATAGAACAGTTGTTTATAGGAAAAATTAGACAAGTGAATAAAGTCGGGAAAAAGAATCATATAACTTAGCAAAACAAATATTGAAATTAATTAGGCCAAGATGCAAAATATGTTGTATTTCAAACAAATCAAAATAAAGCATGAGATCGGGAAGGAGACATTTTATATATAAAAGAAAAAACATACATCAAAAGTTCTGTTAAGAAGAAGTGATCGGGTATCAACACATGGTTGGCTATGTCCCGATTTTACAAATGAGAGAATGAGTTCCCTATTGGTAGTATTTCTTGAGATGTTCGACGTTCCAAGGTCGCTTAATTAATTTGCCCTCTAGATCAGTAATCCAATATGTACCGATGCGATTGAAATGACGAACTTTGTATGGCCTTTCCAAGTTGGGTTCAAGCTTGTTAGGATTGAGGACTTTTTTGAGAACTAGGTCACTAGGTTGGAAATGTCTTGCTTTTACATTTTTGTTGTATGCCCGAGCCATATTATGTTTGTAGGAAGCGATTTGGAGTCGGGTTTCCTCTCATTTCTCTTCCAACATGTCCAGATTGAAACGGAGCTCGCGATCATTTCCTTCTGCATTGAATGTTTCAATTCGATAAGTTGGCATACCGGTTTCGACCGAGATGACAGCTTCAGTTCCGTATGTAAGAGAAAAAGGAGTTTCTCCTATGGAAACCCGACTAGTAGTGTGGTATGCCTAGAGGACCGATGGAAGATCATCTACCCACAACCCTTTGGCATTTTCCAACCTTTTTTCCAGAGTGTGGATAATCATCCGATTAGTTACCTCGACCTGTCCATTTGCTTGTGGGTGACCTGGTGAGGAAAAATTATTTTGAATGCCGAGGTAATTGCACAACTTTCATAATCCAGTATTGTTGAATTGAGTACCATTTTGTCGGCGATCAGGACCCGAGGAATCCCGAACCGACAGATGATATTATCCCAAATGAAGCTTCTTATGCTGCTTTCAGTTATCCGGGCCACTGGTCGGGCTTCAACCCATTTAGTGAAGTAATCAATAGCAACAACCAGGAATTTCTTTTGCTCTTTTGAGTTCAGAAGCGGGCTAACTATATCAATTCCCCATTGTGCGAATGGCCAAGGGCTTGAGATCGGGGTAAGAGTGGTGGGCGGTTGATGCGGGATCAGGGCGAACCGTTGACATTTTTCGCACTTTCGGACTAAAGCAGTGGCATCTTTTTCCAGATAAGGCCAATAGTAACCTTGTCGAACAGCATTCTTCGCAAGTGATCTGGCACCGGTATGGTTCCCACAGATTCCTTCATGGATTTCTCGCAAGACATAGTCGGCTTCGTCGGGCAGAACACATCGTAGGCATGGTTTATAATATGACCGACGATATAAGCTGTCATTAATAATGCAATATCGGGCAGCTCTGCTTCTTACCTGGCGTGCCTCTGCTTTTTCAGAATGAAGAGTTCCCGATCTGATGTAATCTTTGATCGAGTCTATCCATGTGGGATCGGACTGAATCACAAAGACTGGTTTATCATGTATGTCGATAAAAGGATGCTCGAAAATTTTGACAACTATTGATCGGGAAAGATCGGTTCGTACAGCTGATGCTAGATTGGCCAGTGCATTTGCATGACAATTTTCCTCCCATGGAACCTGGCTGATGGAGATCGAAGCAAATTTGCTGAAGGCCTCTTTTGCTTTGGCGAGATATTTTTGCATGACTGGTTCTTTGGCCGAGTAGATCCCGTTGATCTGATTAACAACCAATTGGGAATCACTGAATATATGTACATGTCGAACAAGGAGGTCAGCAGCCATTTGGAGTCTGGCCAATAATGCTTCGTATTCTGCCTCGTTGTTCATAGCTTTAAAACATAGCCTTAAGGCCAGTTCGACCTTTTCTCCCTCGGGTGAGACTAGCACGATTCCTGCTCCCGATCCCTTGTAGTTTGATGATCCGTCGACGAAAAGGTGCCAAACTGGGTTAGATGGTGGTTCATTTATTTCATGGGGTGATGGGGTCGGATTGGTCGAGGAATCAATTTGAGCTTCAGGTGTGAATTCTACAACGAAATCGGCAAGTGCTTGTCCTTTAACGGCTTGTCGAGGTCGGTAGTCTATGTCAAATTCTCCAAGCTCAATTGCCCATCGCACCATTCTTCCTGATGAATCTGGACGGTGAAGGACGTGTCTCAAAGGTTGATCGATCATCACGATTATCGGATGAGCTTGGAAATATTGCCTTAACCTTCGAGCTGTAGTTACAACGGAAAAGGCCAACCTCTCAAGGTAGGGGTATCTACTTTCTGCACCAGCCAAAGCTTTACTAACATAGTAGATCGGTCTTTGGATTCCTTTATCTTCTCGAATGAGTACCGAACTTACTGCAGTTTGGGAGACACCAAGGTAAAGGAAGAGCGTTTCATTGAGTTCGGGTTTTGAAAGCAATGGTGGTGAGCCAAGGTAAGTTTTCAGCTGTTGAAAGGTCGCCTCAGCTTCAGGAGTCCAATGAAATCTTTTATTCCCCTTTAAAATTTTGAAAAAGTGAGCTCCCTTCTCAGAAGATTTGGAAATGAATCGATTTAGAGCTGCCATCCGACCAGTGAGCCGTTGAATTTCTTTGATATTTGTAGGGGACTCCATGTCGAGGAGAGCTCGGATCTGATCGGGATTTACTTCAATTCCTCTCTCAGTGACGAGAAAACCTAAGAATTTTCCCGAAGCTACGCCGAACGAACATTTGGTCGGGTTTAGGCGCATTCCAAATCTTCTCATGATGGTAAAGGCTTCATCCAGATGCTGGATGTGATCTGGAGCCTTCAAGCTTTTTACGAGCATATCGTCTATGTATACCTCCATCGTTGATCCTAAGAGTAGACCGAACATTCTAGTTATAGTGCGTTGGTAAGTTGATCCTGCGTTCATGAGTCCGAAGGGCATTCGGAGAAAGCAGAACATCCCGATTGCCGTTATGAAAGAGGTTTTCTCTTGATCGGTAGGGTGCATCATGATCTGGTTGTAACCCAAGTAAGCATCCATAAAGCTTAGAAGTTCATGGCCTGCCGTGGCGTCCACCATTTGATCGATTTTTGGGAGAGGGAAGCTGTCCTTGGGGCAGGCTTTATTCAGATCGGTGAAGTCGATGCAAACCCTCCATTTTCTTGTTTTTTTTTCTTGACCACAATGCAGTTGGATAGCCAATCGGGGTGATACACTTCCCGAATAAAACCTGCTTTGAGAAGTTTTTGTACTTCTTCCTTGATGGCTTTAGCTTTCTCTTCTGAGGAGACCCTTTTCTTCTGTTGCACTGGTTTGAAGGTCGGATCCACCAATAGCTTGTGTACAGCAACGGCAGGCTCGGGCATATCTTCGTGCCCCCAAGCAAATATATCCCAATTTCTCCGTAAGAAGGATATCAGGTCGGTTTTCATATGGGTGGAAAGTTCAGAACCGATCTTTGTCGTTTTGTTTGGGTCAGTGGGGTGGACTTAGAATTCGATCAGTCCCTCCAGAGGAGATGTTGTAGAACTATTTTCGTCACGGAGATCCTCCATCCCGGCCTCCTTCTCCTTTAATTGCTATAAGGGTTGATCCGGTCTCTGGTCGGGTTGTGCCTCTTTGTTCATTGTGCTGCTTGATGGGTCGGTGAGTTGTTTGGGATGACTTTCTTGAAAAATTTCTTCCTTCGGCAATTCTTGATTATTCAGTGATATGTTAAAACATGACCTGGCTAAGGCTTGATCGCCTCTGACTTCTCCAGTCCCGTGAGAGGTCGGGAATTTTATACAGAGATGAAGAGTAGATGCGGCCGCTCTAATGTCGTTCAACGTTGGTCGTCCGATTATTGCATTGTAGGTCGAAGGGCAATCGACAACCATAAAGGGTCTCTAGTTGCTTGTGTGGGCGGATCTCCAATTGTGATTGGCAAAGTCGTCCATCCTAGTGGGTGCAGAGAAAACCCGTTGAAACCTATGAGGGGTGTATGGATTGGTGAAAGATCGATGAATTTTCTTCCCATTCTTTCGTAAGCAGTTATGAAAAGAATGTCTGCCGAGCTGCCTGTGTCTACCAAGATTTTGCTGACCTCGTAATTGGCGATGACTGCTTTTATAACCAAGGGATCGTCATGTGGCAGGTGTACTCCTTTGAGGTCTTCCTGGGAGAAGGTCAATAATCCATAGCGACTGGACTGTTGATGTGAGAGGCTGTATACATGATTCGAAGGGGTCGTATGCGCTGACCTTGCATATTTCTTTCTGGCCGACCTACTCTCTCCAGCATAGGTGAATCCTCCATGAATAGTGTCTATGACACATGCCAATCTTTGATGTTGATCGGGTCGGCCTTCAATTCTGCCGGTATTACCTTGCCTGGTGTTATCTACCTTTGCTGGATCCACAAATTCTTTTAGAAATCCCCTTTTAATCAGGCCTTCGATCTCATTTTTCAGGTCGAAACACTCTTCGGTAAGATGGCCATGGTCTTTGTGGAAGGCGCACCATTTGTTTTTATCCATCTTTTTGGATCTGATCTCATTCTGAGGGGCCATTTTACATATGGTTGTGTTCCGACCTCATTTAAGATGGTATTGATCGGCAGACGGAGTGGCGTGAAAGACGTAAAACGTCTTGGCGGGGATTGACTTCCTTCAGCAGCCTCGGCCTTCTGCCTTTTTTCGGGCTGCTTTCTTTCATCGTGATCCCGATCTTTTCGTTTTGGAGCTATTTCTCGGTCTTTTTTATCGGAGTCAAATATGTTGTCCACCCTAATGTATTTCCTTGCCCGTTCTAGTAGTTCTGTCAATGTTTTTGGGTCCCTCTTCGCAAATGAGATTCTCAAGCTCTGTGCTCGGAGTCCCTTAATCATCGCAGTTATAGCGACTCCTTCGTTCATGACGTCTACCTCGAGGAGGGCCGAGCTGAATCGTTGTAAGAAAGATTTCAGACTTTCATCTTTTTCCTGAACAAGATTTAAAAGATATGGGGCCGGCTTCTTGGGTCTATGGCTACTGACGAAGTAGGCTATTAGCCCCGTGCTTAAACTCTGGAAGGAACTGATCGAATTTGGAGCGAGCCTTTGGAACCAGGTTCGGGCTGATCCTTTTAGAGTTATCGGGAATGCTCGACACATGATTGGATCGGAAATGCCTTTGAGGTACATGTGATCCTTGAAGACAAGGACATGTTCTCTTGCATTAGTAGTTCCATCATAGGAGTCGATGGTCGGTAGTTTAAACTTGTCCGGTAAGGGTTCACGAAGGATCTTGGAAATGAACGGGGAGGAGCGGTCAGTCTCCCTTGCTTCAGGTCGAGGTTCTCGGGTTTGTTCATTCCTTCTTGGATGTGGAGTGAGTCGGGTGGCTTCTGGTTGATATTATCTTAATGCCGATCCTCTCGTCCCTTGAGAACCTTCGCCAACATGTTCTCCGACACGTCGTGGTCGTTCGAGATTTGTTGGTTGCCTTCTCGATCCGACCTCTAAACTACTATCCTCTGCTTCCTGACGTTTGCTCCTCTCGTCATGTTGTGCCGATCGTCTACTCTCAACGGCTACTTTCCTTGGGGGCGGTGGTCGGACTGTTTCTCGTTCTTCAGCTCGTTGAGGTATGGCGGTGATTGGTGGTGGATTTTGAGGAGAGTTGTTATGAGCCTCATGGGATAGAAGTATTTCTTGTTGCCGAGTTAGAGTTTGAATGATTAGTGCCATATTCTCCATCTATTTCTGCATGTTGAGGAACTGGATCTGATAAGGATCGTTTGAAGATGACCCTATTTCATTCCTTGGAGGCAGAACTGTCGGAGAGTCGAGAGTGGGACATGGTTGTTCGTTCGGCAAGAGTGATTTCGTCGGTCTATCTTCTTCATGGTGAGACGGATTGCTGGTCTGAGTGTTCGTCGGGTTTATGACGTTGTGATCGTCATTGTTAAGGATTCCGGAACGTGTGACCACCATTGTTGATGAGTGTAAAAGAGGAGGTGCCGAAGGAACGACGTCTTCGGCCCCACGGTGGGCGCCAAACTGTTGATGTCAAAAAGAGGTGAAAGAAACGAAAGGGAATGGATCAATGGTTTGGACCGTTTGATCAAAGGATATTCTTCTTCCACTGGTGTGGTGTTCTACCTGCAAAGCTCCGACGATCAAGTCAGTGAATAGAGAATGCAAATAGAATGTTTTTCTTTAGGAATGTTGCGTACCTCGTATTGAGATGTGACGCTTCCCTTTTATAGGGCGATTTCCTAAGTAAACACTCGAGTGTTTTTTCCATTTCTGTTACGTCGTTCGGGGGTATAATCGGTTATGCACCATTAGTATAACAGTCTGTCACCATCAAATCATAGTAATTATGAGGATCGCTGCTGAAGGTCAGAACCTGTCGGTGAAGATTCGTTTTTGAAATGATGAGTTAGTTACAGGAGATCGGTAGTCCCTTTTATAGTCACGTGTTTATATTTCTTTAGGTCGGATAAAACAAACTAATATTCAAGTCGGTGAACGAATTCTACCTAATCGAGAGATCGAACAGTTTTAATCTATTAGATCGGGTACGCACCTCATCCAATTACAATTTATTTGTTCGGACAACGGTTGATTTCCTCTTTATCAGGTCGGAAAATACTTATTCATTCATCTTATCGGAATATTATGTCCATGTGTAAACATCAAAAACTGATGACGATTTTACCCTCGTCAGTAGCATACATAAGATTTATACTATGTTGAATTCTCAAAATAAATGAGGCCTGTAGCTGTACGCTTTATGGATTAACTTTCACTTAAGGGTGGAATTTCATTAATTACTACTACTACAGTGTGCAGACACAATGATGCTTTCAGCATTACCACTCCCCACATGATATATATGTTCTCGACATTCCATGGGCAATTAATTGAGAAGATATAATATCAAAGCATACAATTATGATTAATTTTAGTAGTCTCCGGGTTCATAATTTCCTCTAATAACGTTGGAAAGGATTCTATAATTAAAATATTGAATTTTTGCTGCTTCTATTGTTTGAATGCAAGAAGATCAGCGCTGTACTTAGCGATCCATCCTTCAATGATTTCAACCTCAATCTTTCGCTGCATCACCAACCATTCTGGATCACTTTCATTTGCTCGGAGTACATCTAAACAATGAGATCCTGCACATCGACTGAAGCTATTAGGATTGAATGATAGCAATAAAACGTACTCCTAGTTTGTGTCTTTTTTTTTTCTTTCCAGATGGGTCACACATTCACTACAAAAAAGTGGGCAATTGCTACTATAAATTTTTTTTTTCCATCGCTATTTCCTTTTTTTTTTTTGTAGTGATTTGCTACAGTACGTCCAGCTAAAAATGATATAACCACCTTAATATACAATTTGCAAACCAAAAGATGAAAAAAAAAAGAAAAAGAAAAACAATGTATAATTAGGGTATTTCATATATATATATATATATTACAGCTGGGTGTTTTTGTGTATGTGTGTGGAGAAGATATATTGAGATGAGGACATACCATTGACTGTAGAGACAGCAACAACAGTTTCTGATATATTCTCCAACACCCTATGATCAAAGATCAAAAAATTAATTCAATTGGGTCAAATAGACTACATATATATATATATATATATATATATATATATATATATATATATATATATATATATATATATATATATATATAGTCCTTTTCTTGCAAGGATCATTATGTGAGAACTTGACTTTTTAGCCACTGTAGAATGGATATATATTTTGAAAAATCGGACATTGGATTGAATATTCTTCCTATTTATAACATGTGATTTTTGGCATGCATGTCACGCATTGGAAAAATCTATTCAAAATATCCATTCTACATTGGCTAAAAAGCCAACTTCCCGTATATAAGAAAATTAATATATATATATATATATATATATATATATATATATATATATATATATATTACGGGCGAAGATAAAACAACATAGGATTTAATTTGTGGTTACCCCCCACTACTGTAAGGATCTCTGAGCCCATTGGAGAAAATGATGTTGCTAGCAAACCTATGGAGAATCAATTTTATATCCTGCAATTTGGCAATAAAAAATGCACCATATCATTCATATTAGGAGTGAATGAAAGTAATACTATTATCTTGTTGAGTGAAATAAAAAATGAATTATAGAATCTGTTTTAAGATAAGAGAAATAAAACACATACATGGCCTCCGTAATAAGTTGTGACCCAATGAGGGCGTGGTGGGACGCCATACAATCTCTTGCACGTCTCAATGTAGCTGCTTAGATTGAAAGGTGAAGGTGGGAACATTTTTACGTCTTCATCGATGCCAATCGGTATCACCAACTCACTACATGTCTATATATATACACAATAATTTTAGGCATAGAGATACAAATATAAAATTTTATATATGGTTTAGTGAATATATATATCTTCATATATATATATATAGTTTGAAATGAAATGAAATTCTAAGCAGTGATTCAATTCAAACTTACTCTGTTTCTTACCATTTCTGTCAGTTTTAGTAAAATATAGTAGACAAAAGCAATTTTACAAGGGCATACTGACTTTAATTAAAGTCTGAATATCTTTAGAGCCGTCGTGAGATAAATATCTTGAAAAATCGACTATTGAATTATGTTAGCCTTATGGCTTCCACCCATATTTGTTAAATGATTTTGATGATAACAAACATTGTGTTTTGATCTCTCATGTGTATTTGAATACATTGTTGTATTTCACATGATAATATTGTTGTATTACATATGTATATATTGATATATTGCATATGAATATTTTGATGTTCATTCGTGTTTATTGCCAAACCTTTTTGAATGAATGTTTATGGTTTGACAATGTCATATTTGTTACTTGATTAACATTGTCATATTTATTTAATGTTTGTTTGGCTAACCTTATTGATTGATTGACATTATCCTATAGTTCTTGTATATCCATTTTGGTATATGTGTTTATAAGAATATAATAGGATTCAAGTTGTCAATGAAAAAGGCTCAAGCCATCATGAAGATAAAGCTCATGCACTATATTGAACCTTATGTGGATATGTATATATTATATATTCACTAAGGATCATGAAGAGAGCCATTGCATTGATGCAATCCAAATGAAACCAAGCTCAAGCCTAGCACAAGCCAAGCACAAGTGTTGAAGATCCTTTATGAAGAACTTGCTTTTATTCTTGTGTAAGAGTGCTTAGGATTTATATTGTAAATCTCTCTATAGGATGAACTAATTGGCTCAATTGACTATGACTTAAAGACCATAGGTTTTAACTTTGGAAAATCACATTTTGGTCAAAAAATTGATTTAAACTCAAAGAGGGCCTTATGGACTCAAAAGACAAAATGTTTTATAAAATGTTTTTTTTTTTTTTTTTTTTTTTTTTTTTTTTTTTTTTTTTGCTGACGAAAACTTCCAACTTAAAATGGGCATATCTCTCTCATCCGGACTCCATTTTCGATGATCTTGGCGGACACGGAAAGCTTGAGAAGTCTAGTTTTTGAATATGTAACTTTCATATAAATTTTTTTTTGGGTTTAGTCGACTAACCCTTGATGATTAGTCGACTAACGGCAGTGCAGTAGCCTGTTTTGGGAAAATAAGTTTCTAGTCAACTAACACACCCTTCCTAGTCGACTAACCGTGCCCGGGAATATTTTTAAAGGTATTTTAAACCTTCTAGTCGACTAATCAAGTGTGCCTAGTCGACTAATCGACCCCTTGCTCAATAACAGCTAATTTTTAACACTCTAAACGGCTCTATTTTGACCCCCAACGGCCATATTTGTTTTGGAACCTATTTATACTCATTTTATGAGTCTTGAATCAACTAATGATCATATTCAATCATACACAAACTTAGTCTACATCATTCTTGTGTGATTCATTCACTTTGATTCATCATTTTCTCTTGAGCCATATATTAGTTCTTAATCTTTGAGAGATATTACTGAGAGCTTCATCATTGTACATCACTCATTGAGGAGTTTCTTTATTGTATACATTCTCAATTTCATCTTGTAACTTGTGAGATTTAAGGGTTGAGTGAAACCCTTGTAGGTGATAATCTACCACCTTGAAAGTAGATTGTGGGTGAGTGTCTTCCACCTTTGAAAGAAGACAACTTGTAAAAGTTTCTCCACCTTGAAGGAGTGATCCATAGTGGATTGTGGAATCCTCAAGACGGGGCTCTTGAGGCTTGGACGTAGGCGGAGACCGAATCACGTTAACTCTTGTGTTTGAATCTCTCTAACTCTTCTCTTACATTTCAATTTATATACTTGCAATATATTGTTGAGTTGTGTTTCTTTCTTGCTCTCTCATTTCCAATTAAATTTGTTAACTTGTTTATATTCCGCTAAATTTAATTGGACCTAATTTTTAATTTGGTAATTTTTGTTAAAGTTTGCAATACCTCTATTCACCCCCCTCTAGAGGTATATACTTGGGCCAACAAATTAGATATTTATCTTATGCATGTCATGTTCATCAAAAATTACAGTAATCCAATAATCCACTTCTAAAAAATTATTACCGTAAAAAACTATGACGGCATATAATAGTAAAAACTGCCACAATTTTTCATAATCTCTATTTTGATAGTTGATTGTTGAATCACTGTGATTTTTGGCATGTATAGCATGCAGAGTATATAATCCAACAGTCTATTTTTCATTATATTAATTCCACATGCAATATGTTCTAAGTGGCCATCAGACCATACATACTAGTTTTAACTAAAGTCTAATCACAACCTATCCTGTAAGGATGTTTTTACTCTTCTTATTGTTAGCACATCCATTCTAGGAGCAATACGATAGATATTATAAAAAAATTGACCGTTGGATTAGATAATCTTCTTATGATTGTCATGTCTGTCAAAAATCATATATAGTGATCCGATAATTGGTTTTCAAAATATGGCCCGTGAAACACTTGATAGTATTTACCGTTGAATGCTATCAAAATTGTTTAAAAGAATGTATTTTAAAAAACAACCGTTGAATGACTTTGAATTTCGGAAGACACGACATAGATATGAAGATTATCTAATCCAACAGTCGATTTTTTTAAATACCTTTCTGAGTAAAAGTAGGCTGACGATAAAAAATGTAAGAACGTCATTACAGGATCGGTACGTTTTGCGTTTATAATAACAGAGAAGTTTGAAAGATAAGATAAGCTAAATATGTGCAGGGGTTTACCTGCCATCTCCACCCCACACTCGTTTCGGTCGGAGAAGTGGTTGTGTTATAGCAATTAGTCTTATTTCCTTTATAAGCAATGAGGCCTGCATAGATTCGGCTAAGAATATCTGTCCCTTGTGATGCCCCATCAATGGCGCTGCAGATCATGTTGACTGGATAAGTTGGTGGATGATTGTATTGGGCTGCACCAGTATACATTGATTTTAAGTAGTACTTGAGCTTATCAGAATCTTCTAATTGACTGAAACAAGAAAGCAATTAATTAGAATAGAGATAACAAACTGGATATATATATATATATATATTGAAATGATCTAGTTAGCAAATACTCATTTAGTCTAAGGCAGTAAAACACTTAAATGATATATATTGAAATGATCTAGTTAGCAAATACTCATTTAGCCTAAGGTAGTAAAACACTTAAATGATCATCACTCAAATAGCCGAGATCTAAGGTTCATTTAAATGTTTGTTGATTTGATCATTCCAATATATAAATGTATATAGTCTCGATCTAGTAAGAATATCCTGACTTCAGCTTTCAGTTCATAGGGAATTGTGAGATGCATATTCTGAAAAACCTATCGTTGAATTAAATACCTTTGTAATGGATATCACGTCTGCCAAAAATCACAGTGATCCGATGTAGGCATCTCAAAATATAGACTGTGAAAAATTTTGACCGCTGAAAACTATTACAGTTTTTCTTAGTGACATATATTAGAAACTGACCGTTGGATCACTATGCTTTTTGGCATGCCTAACATACATATGCATAGTATCTAATCCAACGGTCGGTTTTTCAAAATATGCATCCCACAATTACCTATGAACTTGCGAAAGTCAACATGTGTTGATAGAAGATGGCATTATTAATGATCACAGTAATGCTATACATCCCAAAAAATATATCCCAAAAAATTGTCCCCAAAAACCATCGATCAACATCGATACTGTGATCATTAATATTGTTTTTTTATCAATCAGCATCGATACTATATATATATATATATATATGGAGCTTTAAATCTATGAATTTTAAGAAGATGGCATTATTAATTATCACAATAATGCTATATATCCCAAAAAATTGTCTCCTAAAATCATCGATCCCAAATCAATCCTAACCTTCATTTATTATTAATTATAGAATTTATTAAAAAAGAGAAGGGTTAGATTAACCGTCACATCATTTGGGATACATTTTTGGGACAATATTTTTAGGAGATACAGCATTTTCCTAATGATAATGATGCTTACCTACAAAGTTTGAATCTCTTGCTAAGGACTGAAAGACCATTGGGCTCAGAAGCAATTCTATCGATTTCAGACCAAGATTTTCGTATAGTTTCATAACAATTCTCACTAGCCTCCTGCAACATCCCATATTATAATTTAAAATCATTTAAAGAGTTTGAAGTGGAAAAAACTACATATATCATAATATATTTAATTGGTTCATTACCCTAAAATCCTTAGCGACAATAGAATAGTATCCGTCTTGTGGTGTTATGTCATCAAAATAGAGGATTGGAGAAGATGAAGCCAGAGCTCCGAGAGCAACATGGGGATATTTTAGTCGAAACCAGGAAGCAAGCACTGAAAAAATTAGAAATAAAATTGGGAAACAATATGAGTACAAACTTTTATTTTTTTTGTTCTTTTCTCCTCGAGGAAGCTCATTGAATAGGTTGCACAATAGGGTAAAATGTCAGTTTTTTTCACAATCAGTTTTCTCAGAAACCAATCGTTGGATCACTGTGATTTTTGGCAGTCATGACAAATGTAACAGAAGTATCTAATCCAACGGTCGATTTTTCAAAATAACTATCCCAACTATCCTAATGAGAAGTGAACCGTAAAAAGGACCCCAATGGATCATTTATATATATATATATATATATATATATATAAGGAAAAAGGGAAAAGAAAAAAGGTTGTGTAGCTCCTTACTTCCCCCATAAGATCCTCCAATGACAATCACCGGAGAATCCTCAGCCAATAACGTTTTCTTTACATGTATGAGCACTGCTGCATAATCTGCTATAGCTTGAGCCGAGTTAAAATATGCACGAGTGCTTGCATTTCTCAGTGCTTCTTCCCTTGACCTAAACGGCATTGATTTCCCATAGTATCGATGCTGATCGATAGAAAAAACAATATTAAATACATGCAATAAATATATATATATATATATATAGCTAGTATGAAAGAAACAATACAAATTACATTAAACTTTGAAATTTTGGCTAGACCATGTCATGAGAGAGAGAGGGGGAGAGAGAGAGAGAGAGAGTTAACATATCTTAATTACCTCTATATATACTTGGAGAGCATTAAACCGAGGGGCGTTATCAGGAAGAAAACCAATAATCCTTAGATCGCCATCTAAAGGCGCTTCAGCACCGAGATAAGCAAAAATTGGGGCGCTAGTATTTGAGCCACCCCAGTATTTATAATTGACCACATATCTTTGTTCAAAAGTGGAGTAACTTTCAGGCCCGTAGCTGAAGTGATCAAGTGTTTGATTGTAAAAATATGTTTTCAAGTCATCGGAAACAGATGCCAACTCGGTTTCGGGGTTTGGCCGGAAAATTCCTCCAAGCACACTGAGTCTTGGTATGTTAAACTTTGTTGAAGAAACACAAGTTGAGAAGATTAATAGAGAGAACAATATTGGAAGCCATTGAAATGAAAATAAAGAAATATTCATGGCCATGTGAAATTTCATTTTTGAACTATAATGCCTCTACCGAGTACACACTTATACATATACCATAATATTCTAGATGACTTTTAACGCATTTTTTAATTGGTGTAATTACCTAGTCCAAATCATAATTAAATCAAGTGGGAAAAAGACGGGGAAAGTGGAATACATATGTGGATCAAATGGGCTAACGAGTGGTTGGTAGAAACATATTCAAGAAGTTCTGTATATATATATATATATATTATCGTTTATTATTTTATGCATATTATTGACATGGTCCAGTAGTGATGTTGAAACATGCATGAATTTGTGCATGGAAAATTGATTTAGATGGGGTATTCCAAATGGATTAAAAAATTCAACCCAAGCTAAGAATTGGAAATTCATGAAAACGTGAAAAATTGGCTGTTTTACTGTTTTTAATCTATTCAAGTAATCATCTCAAAAGATAAAAAATAAAAAATAAAAGAAGAAGAAGAAGAAGATGTGACAGAGGTAACCTGCTCATGCAGCCATGTTAAGAGTTAAATTAAATTACTGAGTAGTATCTTTTACACCTCATATATATATGACCTAGCTAGATTGCGTGTCAGCACTTGTTTTTAATTTATTTTATATTACGTACTTTAACTGTCATTTAGTATGTAATTAATTTTTATTACGTGTTATATCCATATATCTGGGATATATATACAACAATAATTATATTCGTCCACCCTTTTTGTCTTTATTTGTGCATTTGACTAATTTGGAACAGTTATTTTGAAAATCGAACGTTGGATTTGATGCTCCACTTATACGCATCAAGAATGCAAAAAATCACATTGATTTAACAGTTGGTTTTTCAAACAATTAGACTGACAGTTTTTCATTATTTTTTATAATTTTTTTTCAAAATTAATTGCAAAAATCGATCATTGGATCATAATAAGTGAAACATCAAATACAACGGTTGGTTTCTCGAAATACATGTTTCAAGTTGATCAGATGCATGAGAGATGACAGAAAGGGAGGACGAATGAAATTTTCCTATATCATATAATTGTGTTAAAATAATTACATTTAGCTTTGGATTATAACGTGTTCTGGTGACGTTGAAATTGGAAAGTGAGTTGGATGTTGAATTTCAATTCAGGTGCATGATCTAGCTACCTCTTCGTGCATATTCATTATATAGAATGGGTCTACTTAGAAAACAAGTGCATTAGCAAACAAAATACTGTTTCTGTTTAGTTCAAAAACACATCGAAAAAGCACATAAAAACGTGAAGGGATATGTGCATGAAATTTTTGTCAAAAACAATAATAGGAAAATTCGCAGGAATTTGCCTGAGAATATTTGCCCCAATAGTTTTGAATTTTAATTAAAATTTCCCTTCTTTTTTTAAAAAATAAATAAATTATGTTAAGCCATTTGTTTGGGCGGTGTGAGATGGAGTAAACTCTTTCAGCGCTTCTCCGGTCTCATGTGTAGGTTTCGTCTGGATTTAGTCATGTGAAAAATTTAGCTCTCGTGCCATATTGAAGCATCCAATTCAAAAGTGTATGTAAACACTACAATACTGAAGAGGTCCAATTGGGTATATGAAAATATATTAATTAAGTTCTTTATTTGAACGATGTGAAATAGAATGAATACTTCTTCAACATGTAAGTATACGCAGTAATTAGTACCATTTTATATTAGGTTTTATAAAATGAGATTCAATTCTTCAATGAAACAAATTTAAATAGCTAGGAAAATGCTTTGAGTATTTAAAAAGTGTCTAATTTTCACTCTCCTTGTAATTACAAGTGAATGGTTTGATCGAATTGATTATGGACACAAAAATTAGGAATATATAATTATGAGATGACCATATATACTCAGCAAAAGGCCAAACAATTTTCTTCGTATAAAAGCAACTTTCTTCTTCAAGCAACTTATTTCTATACATGCATTCAGACTGCACGCATCTTTCACACTGTGATGTGACCGAATGTGACAATGAAAATGAATAATCGGAGCAGGTGGGCGTAGAAAATGTATATGATTCGATGAATGTCAAGGAAGCAATTAAAATGGTCTTAAAGGAAATAGGATAAGAGGAGCCAAGTCCAAATGCTTGTCATATGTGGTCCCTCACCATGGAAGGTGCACCATGAATTTCCTATGATGTTAACTTTGAGGATCAACTAATGATGTACATCCAAAATTTGGACCAAATTAAACAAGAATATTCTTATTATGATTGCAAAAAATCATAATAATCTAATGGTCTATTTTTGAAAAATGTCAATGTAAAAAATTGTATGTTTTGTTCTTCAAAATATCACAAATCTTCTATAGTCATTATTCAAAAATTGACCATTGGATCGCTATGATTTTTTGCTAGCATGGCATTCACAATGTGTTTATCTAATCCAACGGTTAGTTTTTCTAAATATCCTTAGTGATTGACTCTAATCAAGTAACCTCATTCAATTTCGTACTAGGTGTACCTTGGTATTTACTAGCTCAAGTTACATGTGTATGGCTAATTAAACAAGATATTTCTAAAAATCTACCATGGAATTGAACAAATTTCTTACGAATATCATATTGTCAAAAATCACAGTAATCCAACAGTCGGTTTTTTAAAAATAGCAATATGAAAAATTGTCTAATTTGTTCTTTAAAAATATCACTAATCTTCTATAATCATTGTTCAAAAATTGACCGTTGGATTGCTTTAATTTTTTGCGAGCATGGTATTCATAAGAAATTTGTCTAATCCAATAATGTTTTTTCTAAATATTATTTTATATATATTTAATGGTTATTAAATACTTTAAATGAAATTAATTTAAATATTATCTATCATCATAAGGTATCACAAGCTAATACTTAGCTTAGTGGTACGAATTGTTATATAAAACTTTTATCTTATAGATGTATTGGGGATCAATTTAATTAATTTTATCAAAATGAGTTGGGCTTAACGGATTAGTTTGGACTACTTATCGGACTCGAAACGGGCCGACCCATTGGACAAAAATTCTTAGCCCAATCCAGTCCATTAGTTATCGGCCGGGATAGGGCCTGATTCATTAGGTTATCGGATTAGTCAGCGGGCCAAATGAGCGGCTCATCCATTTTGACACCACTATAATAGCGCATAACTATTTTAGTTTTTTCGAACCATTTTTCTTTTTCCATATCTATGTCAGTTTATATGGCACTAGTGAGGATCAAATTCAATGGATCTTATATACCTAGTGATGATCAAATTCAATGGATCTTACCTACGTCTCCTTCCACTCTATTAATGGTTTAACACTAATGCCATGTAAGTAGCTTTCATTCAGCAATTTTATTTTTATTTTTTATTTTATTTTATTTTATTTTATTTTTGTTTGTAGTAGTGCATATGATTAATCTATGATATGATGGTCGTGGTGAATACTAATTAATCCTATTGACAGGTCATCTGATGCTTTGATACTGGCATGTATTCTCACTTTAAGGGGAGAGGTTTCATATTTGAGCATATATATATATATAAAATCGATACTTATTTTTTAATGTTAGGAAATTTAGGATAACTAAGGATACGTTTGAGGTTTCAAACCTTTGGAAAAATAGAAAAGAAATAATAACCCCATTGCAATGAAGTCTGCTGTCAAGTCTGCACAATTGGCTTAGTAGTACTTTTCCTATCCTAACCAACAGTTGTCTCTATTAATAGTCTCGTACATGTTTATTTTGAAACATTGCAAAAAAAAAAAAAAAAAAAAAAAAGATGTTTTAGTTCTTCGCAAATTTGACAATCGACGTCTAGTATACAAATCTCGGCCACAATCTTGGGACAAAGGAATTTTGTCGCCGAACTAAATGGCCTTGGGCCTCTATGGAACTTGGTCCAGCCCACTTAGATCCACCTTTGAATCGAACCATCAGAAAAATTCGATGCGATTCACATTAACGGAATTGGGTTTTTGAAAAAGAAAATGAGTCAACACCTTATTTTTAAGGAATAAGGAAACCATAAAAAATGATTTTATTTTAATCAACACAAAACAACTCCATGTTTTTAAGAAAGACAAGATCAATGACTAGAGATGGATTCGGGACTAAGTTATGACATGGGAAGGTTTCAAGAAATATCCTGCAAGCACCCACTTCACCCTAATTAAAAGTCTCTTAATTTACTTGTGCTATTTAAATTCTTATATGCACATAACTCCTAATTAACTAAAACAAATAATAAAAAAGAAAATCAAACAAAATTAGGAAAGGTCGTTTTGAGTAATTTTTTCATTCACTGCTTTAATTCCCCCACCCCACGATCTGAAAGTACCCTCTAGAATAGTAGAATACAGCCCTAGAATACTAGAATACAGTAGAATACCTAGCAGATCGTATACATCTCTCACGAAACCCTACCCTCGCTCTCACAAAGCTCTCTCTGCGCCGCCTCCTTTGCCAACGACCGCCGGCCAAACCCTGTATACCTAGAATAGTAGATCGTATACCTCTCTCACGAAACCCTACCCTCGCTCTCACAAAGCTCTCTCCGCGCTGCCTCTTTTGCCGACGACCACCAGCCAAACCCTTACCCTCACGTAGGAGTCCCTGTCACCGGCGAAGACTGAGCACTGGGGAGAACTCGACCACCGTTAAGCTGCCAAGAAAGTCAGAACAGAGCTCTTGATCTCCTTTGCCGACGACGATTCTCGCTGGCCATTTTCTTTCCCTTCTTCTCTTCCGAAACCAGCTGCCTCTCTCTCTTTCTTGATAAATTTTATTTTGAATAAAAGAATTTGCTTTTTAGTTGTTGCAATTAGTTTTAGTTCTATGGTTTCGAACCACTCTTGGACCACTTTTGAAATTTATAAACTGTAATGCTCACACTCGCTCTCTCTGTCTTTTCATTTCCCTTATGATTTCCAATGTCCAAACAGAGGCAAGTATTGCTGAAATTTATCTCTTGATTGTGCTGAAATTTGCAGTATTTTATTCCAAAATTCTTAGCAAAACTAGAAACGTTCTGCTGTTCATTTACACATAGAAATACCCAATATATTTATCTAACAGTAATAGAAAGATCAGTGAGGTTAGATGAGTATTTTCCTCAGTTTGTTCATGATTAAAAGC
>JAESVK010000152.1:4087174-4099940 GCA_017140935.1 Hamamelis virginiana | reverse complement strand
CCTAATTCTTTCTTTCCTTCTTTTCTATCTCTTTTTTCTTGTTGTCTTAGTTTATAATCGGTACATCTAGCGATTCCCTCAGCTTGGATAGTACTGATTAAATCACCATATGTAAGATTATCATATGGAATAATCCCATTATTTTGTTCTCTTAATTTTGTTCTAACTTTGTCTCCAAAATGGGTTGGGAGGCCAGGTAGAAATTTTTCTTTCCAAAATAGTTGGCTACAATCTTCTCTTATCATAACTTTTGTGAGAAAAATATCTTTGTACGAACGAAAATCTTCAAGTTTTGGACATTTTAAGTTGGATAAAAGATCAGAGTCTTTATCTTTAAGTTTAGAAGGATCTCCAATAAAATGTTTAGTTATGGAAAATATTAAAGTTGCAACTGTATCTTGGATATCTTCTCCATCTTCATTTTTGATGGCAGTTCCTAAGCGATCAGTTTTTATAGCATTTAGAATAGTATCACGTTTTGTTTGGTTTAGATAATGGTCCCACCAGCTCTTTAGTTGACCTGTAAATCCAGCTACTAATGCTTGCGCAATAGTATGATCAGAGGTGTCTGGATTTTTGGTTCTATAGGCTGTACAAACCATTGTCATTTCTTGAAGTGTATTAATTATATGATATTCTGTTTTATTATCTATGTTCCATTCATAGATAATTCCTCCTTGATATGAAGCTTGGTGGAAAGAACCTCTTTCTTCCATAGCCATATCAGGGAAGGTAATTCTTGAATAGAAACTTCATAAAGGTTGAGTATTGTAAATTTTATTGACTTCTAATTGGTTTTCATCAGGGAGGATACCTTCCTTTTCAGAATCAGTGTCTTCATAAGTTCTATCCAAAACTGCAATAGTTTTATCCTTAGATGATTGGGGTCTGTCCCTGTGAGGTTGAGGTGTTTCAGGAACTGTTCCCATAATTGTTTCAATATTTTTTAGTTTATCATCAATTATTTTAAGAATATCTTTTGCTAATTCCTTATTAGCCTTCTTAGGAACTTCGTGTGGTCTAAATAAAGGAGTATCATCTGCCTTAGTAGGTTGGGAAACTTCCTTTTGGACCAGATTTTCAACACGAGTTAATTGTTCTCCTATAGTTATAAGATGCTGATTTGTGAAATTATTCTGTTCGAGAACTTTTGTTATTTCTTTATCAGATGATACCTTATAAGGAGAGGCTATGACATTAGTCCCTCTTACAGGAATCTCAAATTGTTCTGTTGGCGGATGGATTGATTCTTTGAACGTATTAGGGGCTACTTGCCAAGTTTTAGTAGTTTTAGTTATAACATTTAGTTCCCTTTTACTTTCATGGATCTCAAGCCAATTAAAGAAACTTATCTGAATTTCATGGGCATTCATAAAATCATAATAAAGTTCTCTAATAAACTCAGTTTCTTCTTTAGTGTATCTTTTAAAATAAGCTTTCCTAAGTTTTCGATTTTCCTTACTAAAAAAATCTTCATTTAAGAGTTTTTTATTGATAACAAAATTCTTTTCTAAAACATAGAGTTGAGGATCGACCTGTGAAAATGTGGGTGACATACTTTCACTATCATTATCCTGAGTTTTGTTATCTTGTTCTGAAGGAGTGGTAGTATAATAAGGTTGGGGAATGTTTGAATTTCTAACTCCAGTCAAGTCTGGAATTGTTTGTTCAAAATATCCTAGTTGGTATAGAAGATGTAGAGGATCTAGCATCTTCTAAAAGAACCTTATTATTCGCAGGAGGAAGCCTGAAGGAACTGAAGCATGGGTTGACTGTAGCCTAGGTTAGGTTTGAGTCAGATCGCCTAGGTAAGTCCCGCAGCAGCGTGTGAGTAAGTCGGGCAGTGAGGCAGGCTTAGGCAGACCTTAGGTACCTAGGTTAGATCGCCAATTGAGGCAAACCTAGTATAGTTGACATGAGTTTCCTCTCACGAACTCTGTCTAAGGCATCATCGTCATCCCGAAAGGGAAAAGAAAAGGAAACTGTTAATAAACAAGAAACAAATATTAACATGGATAATGTGAACTTTGATAACTGGAAAATTCCTAAAGTACCTGGAAGAGATATTTATCATCGGGGTACCTTTGAGTACTTTTCCGATCTAAATATCAAAACTGAGGAAAAAACTCTTGAGCTCAAAAATGAGTTCGAAACTATTCAACTCTTTGATCATGAATCTATTAATAGATATAAACAGGAAGGCTTTAACTTTCTTCATATAGGATTAGTCCAAGTAGCAGTTAAACCCTTATTAAGGGAAGGTCTCAATATGTCTGTAATTATGGCATTAAGAGATTGTAGACTGCTTAACTTTGATAAATCTATGTTATGAGGAATAAAAGCTGGTCTACATGATGGGCCTGTTTATTTTAACTGTTTCCCAAACTTCAGTGTAAGCCTTAAGGATGAACATATTATGAAGGTTCTCACCTTAAACTTACAAGTTTACAACTCTGAAATTATGACAGGAGCTTATCCTATCATTCTACTCTCTAGAATAAGATATAAGGTTTTTACAACCTTTTTAGACCATAAGGCTAAAGTTCTCTCAACTAGAGGTGAAACCCTTTTATTAACAACTAATAAAACTGAACATGGTGAATTAATAACTCCTAAGAAGATTCGTTGGGATGAGCTATCATTCCCGCAATAATGGAGATTCCTAAAGATTCTTCCTCCACCCAAACAGCCTGAAGTCACAACTTCTAGGATTAGAAGAATGGTATAAGTGATGGAAGTGTAGGAATCAGCTTTGCTCGTAGAAGCATTGGAAGTTCCTTCAGACTTCCTCCTAATAATGATAAGGTACCTCCGGAAGATGCTAGATCCTCTACATCCTCTATCCCAACTAGAATATTTGAACAAACTATTCCTGATTTAACCGGAGTTAGGAATTCGAGTATTCCCCAACCTTATTATACTACTACTCCTTCAGAACAAGACAATAAAACTCAGGATAATGACAGTGAAAGTATGTCACCCACATTTTCACAGGTCGATCCTCAACTCTATATTTTAGAAAAGAATTTTGTTATCAATAAAAAACTCTTAAATGAAGATTTTTCCAGTAAAGAAAATAGAAAACTTAGGAAAGCCTATTTTAAAAGATACACTAAGGAAGAAACTGAGCATATTAGAGAACTTTATTATGATTTTATGAATGCCCATGAAATCCAGATAAGTTTCTTTAATTGGCTTGAATTACATGAAAGTAAAAAGGAATTAAATGTTATTACCAAAACTACTAAAACTTGGCAGATAACTCCAAATACTTTTAAAGAATCAATTCATCCGCCAACAGAACAATTTGAGATTCCTGTAAGAGGGACTAACGTTATAGCCTCTTCTTATAAGGTATCTTCTGATAAAGAAATAACAAAAGTTCTTGAACAAAATAATTTCGCAAATCAACATCTTATAACTATAGGTGAACAATTAACTCGTGTAGAAAACCTGGTCCAAAAAGAAGTGTCTCAACCTGCCAAGGCGAATGATACTCCTTTATTTAGACCACACGAAATTCCTAAGAAGGCTAATAAAGAATTATCTAAAGATATTCTTAAAATAATTGATGATAAACTAAAAAATATTGAAACAATTATTGGGACAGTCCCAGAAACTCCTCAGCCTCCTAAAGACAGACCTCAATCTTCTAAAGATAAAACTATTGCAGTTTTAGATAGAACTTTTGATAATACTGATTCTGATAAGGAAGGATTCTTGCCAGAAGATAATCTAGAAGTCTATAGAATATACAACACTTAACCTCTAAGAAGTTTCTATCCACGAATTACCTTCCCGGATATGGCCGTGGAAGAAAGAGGTTCTTTCTATCAAGGAGGAATCATCTACGAATGGAATATAGATAATAAAACAGAATATCATATAATTAACACTCTTCAGGAAATGACAATGGTTTGCACAGCCTACAGAACCAAAAATCCAGATACCTCTTATCATACTATTGCGCAAGCATTAGTAGCTGGATTTACGGGTCAACTGAAGAGCTGGTGGGATCATTATCTCAACCAAACAAAACGCGATACTATTCTGAATGCTATTAAAACTGACCGTTTAGGAATCGCCATAAAAAATGAAGATGGAGAAGATATTCAAGATGCAGTTGCAACTTTGATTTTCTCCATAACTAAACATTTTATTGGAGATCCTTCTAAACTTAAAGATAAAGATTCAGATCTCTTGTCCAACTTAAAATGTCCAAAACTTGAAGATTTTCGCTGGTGTAAGGATATCTTCCTCACCAAAGTAATGATGAGAGAAGATTGTAGCCAACTATTTTGGAAAGAAAAATTTCTAGCTGGTCTTCCAACCCATTTTGGAGATAAAGTTAGAACAAAATTAAGAGAACAGAATAATGGAACTATTCCATATGATAATCTTACATATGGTGATTTGATCAGTACCATTCAAGCAGAAGGAATTGCTAGATGTACTGACTATAAACTCAGACAATAAGAAAAAAGAGATAGAAAAGAAGGAAAGAAAGAATTAGGTTCTTTCTGTGAACAATTTGGCTTCTCTTCTCAATCTTTAGCTCCCTCCACAAAAGCTAAAAAGAAAGAGAAAAAGGCCAAGAAAAGAAGTGTCAAGACTAGTACAGCCAATACAACTTCTCCTTCAAATAAGAAACCGTTTCGCAGAAATACTAGAAATAAAAAGCCTGGTCAAAACTTTACAGAAAAATGGTTACAACCATCAAACAAAGCTTCTTCTAGCAAACCAACTGGACCTTGTTTTAAATGTGGAAGAATGGGCCACATTTCAAAAGATTGTCCAATGAAACAAAAAATTAATGAACTAGATGTTTCAGATAAATTTAAACAAATACTTTCAAACCTTTTTCTTTATTCAGAAGAATCTGATATAGAAGAACAAGGACTTCAAATTGATGAAATATATTCATCTGCAGAAGAGGAGGATGACCCCAATGAATCTAGTGAAGAAGTTAAAGATAACTGTAAATGTATTAATATGTTATCTAGAGAACATAGTATTCTCATTGACTTTATTGATGAAATAAAAGATCATGAGAAAAGAAAAGAATTTCTTGTTAGACTCAAGAAGGATCTCGAACATAAACAACCCCAAACTAGTAAGACTCCTTATGATCTAAAAGAAATCTTTGATATATTTAAACCTGATAAACTAGATAACACGGTAACCATAAAAGATCTTCAACAAGACTGTGTTCAACTAAGAAAAGATTTAAAAGAATTAAAAAATAATAGCGAAAAAGATATTAGTGATTTAATAATAAAAGTTACCAGATTATCCCTACAAAACCAAGCTTCCTTTTCAAAGGCTCCATCCCCCTTAAAAGAGGAAACGAAAGGATCAGATTCTGAAGCTTCGGATGATGAAGGACCAGAAACTGAAAAAGATCCTTACCTTCATCTTCTAATTAGAATTAATTATCAAAATGGCATGTTAGGTTAACTATTATTATAAATAAAGAATATGAAATTGACACCATAGCATTAATTGATTCTGGTGCAGACCTTAACTGTATTCAAGAAGGACTAGTTCCTATTAAATACTTTGAGACTACAAAAGAAAAATTAAATACTGCAAATGGTAATAAACTCCATATCAATTATAAATTAACAAATGCACATGTTTGTAATGGTGGAGTCTGTTTAAAAACACCATTCCTACTTGTCAAAGATATTGGGCAAAATGTGATTTTAGGAACTCCGTTTCTTAATCTAATTCAATCATTTCAAGTTGATAATAAAGGAATTCAAGCTAATTTTAAAGATAAACAAATTGTTTTTCAATTCATTAGCCCACCCCAATTAAAAGATTTAAACCTTTTAAAAACTTTATCAATCCTCCCAGAATTAAATGTAATAGAAAGAAGAACAAACCAACTATTCTTCCTAAAAAAGGAAATCGCCCATAGAAAAATTGAAGAAAATTTAACTCACAGATTTATCCAACATGAAATTGAACCCTTCCGAAAGAAGTTAGAATCAGAAGTATGTTCTGATCATCCTAATGCCTTTTGGGAACGAAATAAACATATTGTTAAATTACCTTACATAAAAGATTTTCAAGAAACTAATATACCAACAAAGGCTAGGCCTATCCAAATGAAAGAGGAACTCTTAAAGCATTGTATTGAAGAAATTAAAGATCTTCTAAAAAAGAAATTAATTAGGCCCAGCAAGTCTCCTTGGAGTTGTGCAGCCTTCTATGTCCAAAAAGCTTCTGAAATAGAAAGAGGAGTACCTAGGCTAGTAATTAATTACAAGCCCCTTAATGATGTATTACAATGGATTAGGTATCCATTGCCATACAAACAAGATTTAATTCAAAGACTTTCTAACGCTAAAATATTTTCAAAATTCGACATGAAAGCAGGATTTTGGCAGATCCAAGTTCATGAGGAAGATAAATATAAAACTGCATTCACAGTCCCATTCGGACATTTTGAATGGAATGTGATGCCTTTTGGGTTAAAAAATGCACCATCCGAATTCCAAAATATCATGAATGATATATTCACTCCATACATCAACTTCACAATTGTTTATATTGATGATGTTCTTGTATTTTCTAACTCTATTGAACAACACTGGAAACATCTCAATATTTTCTTTCATGTTATCAAGAATAAAGGATTAGTTTTATCTGCTAAAAAAATAGAACTCTTTAAAACTAAGATCAGATTTTTAGGGTTTAATATCCATCATGGAACAATCCTTCCTATTGAGAGATCAATTGATTTTGTCAATAAATTTCCTGATGCAATTAAAGATAAAACTCAACTTCAAAGATTTTTGGGATGTTTGAATTACATTTCAGGTTTTTTCCCCAATCTTAGCCAACTCTGTGCCCCTCTTAGGAAAAGGCTAAAAAAGGATCCTCCAGCATGGACGGATGAACTTTCCCAATTAGTTAGAACTATCAAACAGCAAGCTCCTAGACTTAAGTGTCTCAACATAGCTGATCCAAAGGCTTTTAAGATTGTCCAAACTGATGCATCAGGTGTAGGATTTGGAGGAATTCTACTCCAAAAAGATGATAATAAAGAGAAGATAGTTCGCTATCACTCTGGAACTTGGAACCCTGCACAACAAAATTATTCAACCATCAAACAAGAAATTCTGTCCATTGTTTTATGCATCACTAAATTTCAAAGTGATATTCTAAATCAAAAGTTTTTGGTCCGCGTTGACTGTCAGGCGGCTAAATCTGTTTTACAAAAAGATGTAAAAAATTTGGCATCAAAACATATTTTTGCCCGATGGCAAGCAATATTATCTATTTTTGATTTTGAAATAGAATACATCAAAGGAGAAACGAACTCTGTCCCAGACTTCCTAACTTGAGAATTTCTCCAGGGAGATCGAGATCCCAATGTCCACTAGAGGAAGGGGAAGGGGCAGGTCAGCTGCCCCACCAACTGTTCCATCAAAATCTCTTTCAAATAACCCTGAGAGTTCCTTAGCTCTCACCACAACTCCAGAATATTATTCTCAAACAATCCCGGGAAAAAAGAAATCTTGGGCAGATATTGCTGAAGAAGAATATATCAAAGCTGCAGAGCAGAGTTTTGATGATCTCTGCAACTCTCAGAACTCTCAACTCAATACTCCAGAAAGATGGGCTAATCAGGCTTTGGCCTGTAAACAATATTCACCAGAACAGTATCTTGCTTTGTCTAAAGATCAAGGTACCTCATCAGCAATTGTAAAAAACCAAACATTTGCTGAAGCAACTTCTTCAAAACAGGTGGCAACCTCCACCCCCAACCAAAGAACTCTTCAAACTGAACAAGCTGATATTGCTCCCCTTTTTAAATCAAGATATTTTCAAAAACCTGTTCCGATTGAACTTTTTTCTGTTGAAAAAGAATTTGCCGGAATGGGGGCAATAGAAATTGTTAATAAAATATATTCAAAGAAATTCCAATTTCATCCTTGGGATTTTTCCAAAACTCAAAAATTTTATGAATTTATTTTAGTAGATACTAAATCAGCAATTTTTAAACATCATTTTGATAAAGCTGATCCAAGTATCACAACTCATTCAACTCTCAGAATTGTCAGGATCCTCTCCTATTCAGATTGGGGTCAGGATCCAATCAAACCAAGAAAGTTCTCCGTGAATTTTCAACCAGCTTTCTTCAACTACCATAACTATCTAGTAGCATGGTTTAACACTCTTTACTATCAAAATCAAAGTTATCGTCATACATGGATGATTTTCTTTGATAAATCTTTCAAACTTGATGTCCCCAATTGGTTCTTAGATTGGTGGGATATGGTTGGTCCTATACCAGATATCCTCCTTTCTAAGGTTCTCGAAGGATATCAGATCTTTCGGGAAAAAATTCGTCCCCCAATTTCTCAAATTAACTATCCTAAAATGTTACTGTTTTATGGACATTTTAGTTTAGCCTGGACAATGGCTTGGAAATATGAACTCTTAACAGGTGAACAAATTCCAAAGGTGGTTCGAACTTTTTCAGTTAAATGGTGGGATGGGTCCTATTCGGATCATATTCAGCCTGAAAGAATTCAAAACTGGTTCAGGCAGCACCCAACTATTTGTAGTTCAGGCTCAGCCGATGCTGCAAAGGTATTGTTAGACAAAAATAAGATCATGCACAAACTTGCCACGTCTTCTACAATTTCAAAGAAAGAATTGAAGAATCAGCTTCTTGCAGCTCTTCAGAAATAGAGGATGAGAATAACTCGGAAGAGTCAAACGACTCAACAACAGAACTTGGCCAAGACGATGATGAAGACTTCAAGCCTTCGGATTATTTGTTTGGCTAAAATACTGTATTTCCCTGGTAGTGGATTTGTCTCCATACAGGATAAAACTCTTTTAACTCTACACCGAAAGTGGATTTGTCTCCACTCGGTTGTCCAACTCGTCAGGCGCCGAAAGGAGTCACGCATGACATTCCAGACAAAAAACAATTATTGCTACAGTAAAAGTGGTTACTGTTTGGCACTGTAGCAGTAATAAGAAGTCAAAAAAACTCTCAAAAGTCGATCATATGACCGACATCCAACACTGTAGTAATGTGAGGTCATGATTACCCCTAACACTCAGATGCCTCTTCTTCTCCTATATAAGGAATTTGAATTGCATCTTCAACTCAGAGTTTGTTTACCCCTTCAACTTGTAAACCTCTCCGAACCCCATATCAGAGATTGTAAACCCTCTCTCTCTTTTCAGGAGTTCGTATCTATCTCCAACTCTTGTAAGTTTTTATTTATAATATAACTGAAACTCTTTGAATCTTTCATTTATCAACTGTTTTCATTATATATCTTAGTATTTGAACATTGTTTTGCAACTGTTTTCTTTATCTGCATCTCGGTCCGGGTAACAATGGTATATATATATATATATATATTCCTCAAATTTAGATTTGAGGATGGATATCAACAGTCCTCAATATAGAAGGATTCTAAGACAGTTAGTTCTACATCGTCCTCAACATTGAGATTAGAAGACAGTTTAAAACGGTCCTCGAAAAGGACATATAAGAAGACAGTCATAACCTGTCCTTAAATTGAAGACATTAGAGGATAGATTAAAACCATCCTTGAAAGTTATTATGTAAGGACGGTGATAAACAGTCCTTAAAATGAAGGCATTAGAGGCCGGTTTTCAACTGTTCTCGCATGTAAAGAATTGACGATGGTACAGAAACTGTCCTTGAATAAAAGATGACAATGGATAAGAAGACGCAACCCGAACCGTCCTTAAAAACTTTTGAGGACGGTTTTAACCGTCCTTATAGCCTTTTTTTGGGGTAGTGATCCTAGGGCGGACTTGAGCTCTATTTGCGTCTACGTATCTTACTAGTTTCCTAGTAAGCTTCAAAATCCACGTAATTTGAAATGTCATATGACTCATCCTATTATAAGGAACTACATTCATGCAAATCTTTATCTAAAAGCTTATCTTTTAATAATCCAACTCATCCTCTTTTTCTTCTCCTTCTTGTAAGAGAGAGGAGAGTTACCATTATTGTTGATGCATCTTACAGAAGTTGCAGATCGTGGACTACGAAGTTCACAAAGCTTGTTCCACGGCAGATCTGATAAGCTCTAACGAAGAAGAGGACGCCGACAAGCTTTATATCCAGTGCAAGTCGGTGAAAGTTCCTCACATTTTCAGCCTAATTCCAGCTTTGAAAGGACTGGATGGAATCTTATCTTCTTCTCCTTCTTCGACAAACAGAACGAGAGAGTTCAAGGTCGTTCGCCGCTGGTGGTAGTGAACGTCATGGATTTGCAAAGGAGTTCTCGTGGAGCTTGGAAAGAAAGAGATAGGGGGAGGGAGAAAAAAAAGAACAGAGAGATCAGAGAGAGTAACGATTTTGCTAAATCTGACGTTGAAAGTTGCAGAAAGCTTGAAATGAAAAAAATCCCTCATTTGATGTTGAAGTAATCAGCTTCTAAGATACCAGTCATCGATCTAAGAGGGAAGCTTGCCGACGAGTCTTTTTTGAGCATGAGAAAGTGCTATGACAACGTGAGGAGGAAGAGCCATTGAGATCGAAGTAGTTGCAGATCGCCGGCAAGTTTATGCAGTGAAGAAGAAGCATCTCCAGCGCCGGTGTTACTTTTCTGTTAATACTTTTGTAATTTTTTTTTTTTTTTTTAAACCCACGACTTTTTTTTTTTTGTTGGTTTTTTTTTTTTCTTTTCGAAACTGATAGTACTAGTTTTTGGATCTTGCAAAATAATTTTTGTTTGATTGCTGGGAAAATGTAGGAAAAAAGAAAAACATTGGAAACGTGTTTCCGGCGTAGTTAAATGCATTTTTCGGTGTAAAGAAATGCATTTTTGGTGTAGTGAAATGCATTTTTCATGGTAGTGAAATCAATTTCTGGCATATAAATTCATTTTTAGTGTAGTGAAATGAGTTTTCAGTGTAGTGAAATAAGTTTTCCAGCGTAGTGAAATTAGTTTTCCGACGTAGTGAGATGGGGTTCCAACGTAGTGAACTACGGGTCCGGCGTAGTGAATATGAAGTTCTAGCCTAGTGAACTCGGGGGTTGTGGTGTAGGTAGCGATGAAGGTAGTTAGGAATGAGAGGTTTTTTGTCCAATTCATGCCAAAATGACTTTTAGTATGAAGGATCTTTTGAGAGGACTTTTGGCAGGAAAATTGTATAAAGGAGAACTTTTGGCCAATTTCCCCATTTTTAATATTTTAATGAGATTTGGGCCATGTTTTGCCTTAAAATTCGAAAACAAAATTTTTAGGAATGAAAACATACTTGACTAATAATTTTTTGTTTTCAAAATTAATAAAATATATATATTTTTTAAATATGTTTGGTGGATTTTTTTTTTTTTTTAAGAATAAAAAAATTTAAAACAAAAAACAGAATTTTTTTTTTCTTTTCTGTTTTTTGGATTCTGAAAATAAATAAATATATATATTTTTAGAGTTCACGGCCAAACATGGCCTTAAGTTGCGCAAATGAATTATATGTCCTTGTATTTTTTGTTAAATGTGAAAAAAATATATTTATAAATATGTGTTCACTTTAGAAATATTCAAGATGTGATGTTTTAGTGAGGGCGTGCCAGTAAGATTATCCTTGCACCTTATCAATGTTTGTAATTGGTTCAAAGATAGATTAACCAAATAATTAAATCAAGCAATTGTAATAGTTCAGTTTTGCCTCAATGAAGAGGACTTTAATTAATTAATACGAGGAAAAATAAGTAAAATAACTTGAAATATAACAAGTAAAAACATAAAAGTAAAATGATTCGAATATACCATAGAATTATATTATTACCTCCATCACTGGTACAACAACAAACAACTCTATTAAAGTCCTTCGAATCAAGGATTCTATACTAGAAAATTAGAAAGAAAAGGATAGAAAGAAGGGGGAGAAAGATCTTAGAAGAAAATGATAGTTAAGAAGAGGGATAAAGAGTTATAGACGAATTGAGGGAGAGAATAATCCTATGAAATGTGGGATGAGAAGAAAAATCCTAAGTTAAGAGACACTACTACAAAAACTGTCAAAGGAGCACTTTTTTTTTGCACATTAAGGACACTTGTGGTAAGGTCCCCAAAAGTTACTTAATGCAACACTTTTTAGAAAGAGGTAGGTAGGTAGCATATATGGCAACAAATTTAGTCTTGAGTGCAATTGTTCCGGAGGTTCTTAGAGAAGATAACTATGTGAATTGATCCAGACTTATGCATGGGTACCAATCAATTCATTAGCTGTTTCAATTATCTAACTTTTGTTGATCGATGTTGTTTTCTTTTATGATCCTTTTTCGCTATTTAGGTCTATCAAGGGTCATATCATGCGTTAGATTTCTAACATACAAGTCCTTTCTCACTACCTCTAACTACATTATTTTTTTGCCTTTTTTTACTTTTAAGACCTTTGACTTGAATCAACTAGGACAGCTTTGTAGGTATTGTTGTTAATGATCACAAATATACTCAAGCAATCAACTCAGCATGCAAGTATTAAGGCATGCCAATTACCAAGTTTTCCTATAAGTGTCACCATATAAACTTTTTGTAGACTGGAAGTTTCTATTGGCAATTGGATGCTTATTAGTCAAACTACTTTTTGTAGACTGGATGATGAAGGATTATGGGGAATCTTGGCCTGAAGAGTTCATCAGTAAAACCTTGTTACTTACCAGGAATTACATTGATCGACCAATAAAATTTCAAACCAAAGGGGATATTTTGTTATTATGATATTATCGTGCTCTTTTTTTTTTTTT
>JAESVK010000152.1:4052067-4085543 GCA_017140935.1 Hamamelis virginiana | reverse complement strand
ATATATATATATATATATATATATATATATATATATATATATATGTTAAAGGAAAGAAGATTATTCTGCATGCAATCAGTGTACAGATTTGAATTAGAGTGATTGAGGGCATAATATTCGGTATTTATGATTTATAGCAATTATATGAGTTCTTGTTGTAATTAGCAATTAATCAGTATACATATACCTAGAATAGCTTTTCCTTAATCTGTATATAAAACTATGTAATTGATACTGAAAATGATAACATAGCAATTCTCCATCCTTTTCTCATTTCTTTTTCATGGTATCAGAGCACCGATACTGGTGACCTGAAATTAAAACACCTTCCGCTACAAACACAACACTATGAGTGAAACAAAAACTACAGAGACGTCAATTGATGTTTCAGATCCGCTTGTTTTGCATCACTCGGATCATCCGGGGATGGTTCTTGTCTCAAGACCACTTGAAGGATACAACTATGGGCAATGGAGTCGTGCCATACGCATCAGCCTTAGCACAAAGAACAAAATTGGATTTGTAAATGGATTTATTAAAGCACCAGCGTCCACGAATCCGAAATTTCATATATGGCAACGATGCAATGACATGGTCTTGTCATGGATCCTAAACGCAATCCACCTTGATCTAGCAGGTAGCGTTATCTATGCCGAGACAGCAGCCGAAGTTTGGGAAGATCTCAAAGAGAGGTTTTCACAAGGAGATGACTCCAGAATATTTCAAATTCGACAAGAAATTGTCGAACACCGACAGGGACAACAATCCGTCTCTATTTATTACACCAAGATTAAGGCTCTTTGGGATGAGTTGGCTTCATATTAGGAGCCCCTTCGCTGCAGTTGTGGAGGATTAAAAGCCCTTGCTGAACAAGAAGAAAAGGAAAGAGTCGTGCAATTTCTCATGGGGCTGAATGATTCATACGCAACCATCCGTGGATCAATCTTGATGATGAGACCTTTACCGGACACTCGCAAAACCCATGCACCTGGGCTCCAGCAAGAACGACAAGCTGATGTCGCCGCCATGCGTGAAGCAAATACTGGCCACCATGCGATGCAATCCTCCCATGCAGCCCAAATGAATCTACCTCTCGCAATGCAACAAAATGGCCCTCCGAGAAGGCAGTTTAAGTGTAGCTATTGTGAACGAGAAGGCCATCTTGTTGATCGTTGTTTCTGCTTGCATGGATTCCCAGTGGTCACAAATTGCACGGGAAGAATGTGAAGCCAAAAGGAAAAAGGTCTGCTGTTTACAATATTCAATTCGATATTGTTGAGCCACCCAAAACACCAACTACAGGGGAGGCAACGTTCACCACCGAGGAGTACAATCAACTCATGGCTTTGCTTCACAAAGGCAATGGTAATGATCAACCATTTGCAAATGTCATAGGTATATTCACACCCACTTGCAATATGACTCAACATGGTCAGTTTTCGACTTTATATTGGATTGTGGATAGCGGAGCAACAGACCATATATCCAAATCCGCATCAACACATAATAAATCAGGCACTCATTGTGGTTTTGTTGGGTTGCCTGATGGGGGTAAAGCAGAAATTAAATCCACAGGGTCTATCAAACTTTCTTCCAAATTGGTTCTTGATGGAGTGCTTCATGTGCCTAAATTTTGAGTTAATTTGTTATCGGTTAGCAAACTTACTCAAGCATTGAGATGTAGTGTTATTTTTAATTCCGATTTTTGTGTGGTGCAGGACTTGGTTACGAAGAAGATGATTGGCCTGGGCAAGCAATAAAACGGGATGTACTATCTCAAACTAAGCCAAAATTCACACCTTGCTCATAACGTCAACCGTACCTCAAGCCTTTGGCATCAACGACTGGGACACCCTCATCCGCTCCACTTCAAGAATTATCAAAGAACATTCTAGAAATATTTTTGATTCTCAGCATGTTTGTGATGTTTGTCCATTAGCCAAACAAACACGTTTGCCATTTACTCGCAGTTCCATTTCATCAGTTGCACCTTTTGATTTGATTCATTGTGATATTTGGGGACCTCACAGAGTTAATTCTCATACTGGGGCAAGATATTTTTAACCATTGTGGATGATTTTTCTCGTTTTACTTGGGTTCATTTTATGAGTTTTAAGTCTGAGACACAACCTTTATTGAAATCCTTTTTTTATTGGGTCAAAACTCAATTTAATCGTGAGATTAAAGCTCTTCAATCTGATAATGGGAATGAATTCACATCCATGCATTCCTTTTTTAATGATCATGGAACTCTTTTTCAGCACTCTTGCACTAGCACACCTCAACAAAATGGGGTAATAGAGCGAAAACACATTAATCTCTTAAATGTGGGGCGTGTACTTCGATTTCAAGCAAATATACCTTTAAAATTCTGGGGAGAAAGCGTACAAACAGCCTGTTATCTCATCAATCGACTACCAACACCTTTACTGTCACACAAATCGCCCTATGAAGTTTTACACCAAAAACCGCCCGTCTATTCACATATTCGAGTTTTTGGCTGTTTATGTTATGCAACAAACCTCACGCCCATGCAAAAATTTGACGTGCGCGCTCGACGGTGCATATTCTTTGGCTATCCTCTTGGTCAGAAAGGGTATCGAGTGTATGATTTGGACACAAAAAAAAAAATTTCACCTCCCGAGATGTCATCTTCCACGAACACATTTTTCCTTTTTCTACATCCCCACAAGAAAATCAATTTGATTATCCAGTTTTACCCATACCATTTGATGGAGACTCACCCTCTTTTCCTGTTAACCCACAAACACCAACAACCATCCAAACACATTCAACACCAGCTCACTCCTCCAGCCTACCACCACGTCCCAATCATTCTCCAGATTCAGATACCACCATCTCTCATGAGACCTCTCAACATGATTCCCTATCTTCCATGGATATTTCTCTTGATACAGAACTCACATCAGTTTTACCACAGAATCAGGTTGTTCCCCTTCGTCGTTCTACTCTATCAACAAGGCCCCAGCTCATCTCCAAGACTACCAAGTCAACCTTGTTATATTGCTTGCCCCAAGAGCAAACTCTTCTCCCACGTTTGGTACCAAATATCCACTCAATCGGTATATTTCTTACTCCAACATCTCTCATGCTCATCAAAAATTTGTGCACAATATCTCACACTTGGTTGAACCAATATCTTATGAGCAGGCCAGTCAAGATTCGAAGTGGATTGAGGCAATGGAGGCAGAACTTCAGGCTCTTGAAGAAAACAACACATGGACCTTGGTTCCTTTTCCTTATGGCCACAAACCCATTGGATGCAAATGGGTTTTCAAAATTAAATACCTCTCCGACGGCACTATCAAACGTTATAAAGCACGACTTGTTGCCAAAGGATTCACACAACGGGAAGGGATAGACTACACTGAGACTTTCGCTCCAGTTGCAAAACTTACTACCGTACATTGTCTTTTGGCTGTAGCGGCCGTTCGTAATTGGAGCCTACATCAAATGGATGTCCAAAATGCTTTTCTTCATGGGGAACTTTCTGAAGAAGTTTATATGCAACCCCCACCTGGTTTGGGTCGACAGGGGAGCAGCTCATGTGTCGACTCAATAAGTCATTATATGGACTCAAACAAGCCTCATGAAGTTGGTTCTATAAATTGTCATCTTCAATCCTGGACATTGGTTTCGAACAGTCGAGGGCAGATTACTCTTTGTTCACAAAGGTTCGTGATAACTCTTTTACTACTATATTACTTTATGTCGACGACATGATTATCACAGGGAATGATAAAAAAATGATTGATGATCTCAAGAAGTTCCTTAGCACTCATTTTCAGATTAAAGATCTAGGCCTTTTGAAGTTCTTTCTTGGAGTTGAAGTTGCACGCTCTAAAGCTGGAATTTATATTTGTCAACAGAAATATTCCTTAGACATAATAGAAGAAACTGGCTTACTTGGTGCAAAACCTACCAATTTTCCAATGGAACAAAATGTCAAGTTAAGTTCAAGTGATGGAGATCTCCTCAAGGATCCAACTTATTATCGCAGGATAGTTGGGAAATTAATCTACCTCACATTAACAAGGCTAGAAATCACATTTGTAGTTTCCACACTTAGTCAATTTATGCAACAACCAAGAAGATCTCATCTTGATGTTGTACATTGTTTTCTCACATATCTGAACAAAGCACCGGGTCAAGGGTTGTTCTTTCCATCCCATGGACAATTGAAACTAAGTAGCTATTGCGATGCAAATTGGGCCGGATGTCCGACTACTCGACGATCGGTGACAGGATATTGTGTATTCCTTGGGAAAGCTCTTGTGTCCTGGAAAAGCAAAAAGCAAGCTACCATGCCAAGATCATCGGCAACAGCCGAATACAGGTCTATGGCAGCCGCCACTTGCGAGCTCACCTAGCTAAGGTGTCTTTTACGAGACTTGTGTATTGAACACCATGAACCTGTCAAAATGGGGAGATAGAGATAGCCTATGTCCAAACGGGAAAGCAAGTTGCTGATATATTCACAAAGCCACTGGGACAAGTAGTTTTTCTATCACACCTTAGCAAGTTGGGAGTTCTTGACATTCACGTTCCAACTTGAGGGGGAGTATTAAAGGAAAGAAGATTATTTTGCATGCAATCAGTGTACAGATTTGAATTAGAGTGATTGAGGGCATAATATTCGATATTTATGATTTAGAGCAATTATAAGAGTTCTTGTTGTAATTAGCGATTAATCAGTATACATATACCTAGAATAGCTTTTCCTTAATCTGTATATAAAGCTATGTAATTGCTATTGAAAATGATAACATAGCAATTCACCATCCTTTTCTCATTTCATTTTCATATATATATATATAATTTGAGATTTTATTTCATTAATTTTTCTTGTTACATTTGAGGGATTCAAATGTAAAAAAAAGGGCATTTTGAAAAAAGGAAAAAGAAAAAAGAAAAAGGAATGCTATAACCAGATTTAAGAATGCACAAACATATGATTGTATTACCTTCGGATGCCTATGCGCATAACAGAGCCCGCTGCTACAATAATAGTCAAAGAAGACAGTCCAAAGAAGACAATTTTGAAAACTGTCTTTAAAACTTAAAAAAAAAAGACGGTTTTTATGAACTGTCTTCTTTATAAAATATTTAAGGACGGCTACTTGTAAACCGTCTTTGATGGATTATGTCTGAAGACGGCTAATTTTAAGAAGAGGTTTTATTTATTTATTTATTTTTGAGTAAAGGTAAACTCTTTATTTCCTTTTCATTTCCATCCCCCACGAACTCCATTCTCATTTTTCTCCCTCACAAACTGCTCCAACCCTAATCTCTCACTCACTCTCAAAATTTCTCCCTCACAAATTGGCGATTGGCTTGTACAGTTTGCACAAACCCTAATCTCTCACTCTCACGACTTTTTCCTCATAACCCTAATCGGCGATTGGCTTGTGCATTGCATCGGTGACATTGCATGGTTGACAGTGGCTTCGTCTTCATGGTCTCCAAATTTGAAGGTTTTTCCCCTTTTTTTCCCTTTTCATTTCCCTCCTTCGTGAATTGCTCCAACCCTAATCTCTCACTCACTCTTAAAATTTCTCCCTCACAAATCGGCGATTGGCTTGTACAGCGATAAATCTGAAGGTCAGTTTCTTTTACCCCAAATATACAGTTTCTCTACTTTTCCATGGCTTCGTCTTCATCATCTTCATTATAGTTTGTAGACATTGCTTTGGCGACATTGGCCAGGTTTATTTCCAAATCTCTTGTTTTTTGGATGCATATTTGTGGGGTTAAATAAGGGGTCTGTTCTTTGGTTTTGGTATTTCTTTTATGATCTTTGGGATTTCTTTTATGGTTTCTGCTAGGCTGTAATTTTTTTGTGTAATGGGACCATTACACAGAGTATCACTGCCATCGAGTGATTTGTATAATTTTTTGGTGTTTTTCATGTTTGTTTAGTTACGTCTCTTTCATGGTCTTATTAGCCCCTGTCTCTTACCTAATTTTTGATATTGTCTTATTTAGGTGCAGCTCTTTTCTCTATTTTTGTTTCATGGTTCTTCTCCCTTGGAAACCCCCCTTTTTGCTAGATTTTGTAGATTTTATTTGTTATTTTGGTCTATAATATTTGGAGGCATTAACTGTTGCAAACAGATGAAAAAAATATTTAAAACAAATATTTTAAAAGTTTAAAACTCAAGAAAATCATTAATTTAATTAAGGAGTAGAGGTATAAGCTCTTGACGTATGACCTTACTGTTTGTATAATCATTGTTTGCCATATTGTATTCTTGTTCAATTGGTTATATCTTGTTTGTTTTCTGAAGTTTCTTTATTTTGAGTTGGCAATCAGCAGTTACTTGTGAGTCCCTTCTGATAGCTAAAGGGCCTGGAGATTTCATTTACTCTGATTCTACTTGCAAGCAGGGTGGCATTGAAGTGGTGGTCATTATCGCTTGTGTTGTTACCTTCTTTGGGAGGGAAGCTCATCGGCTTTTATAGCACTAATCAAGTGGGTTACTTCCAAAAGGCAAGCAAATAGTAATATTATAGATTTGTTTTGAATTTGTTGTATTTTTATTTTCGTGATTTTGACTTCATTTTGATATTCGTCTGGTGTTTTATAAGTTTTTGATCTTCATATGTTTTTCGCAAATGAGAGCATTCAGTGAGAATATGAGACTAAAGACATGTAAAGGAGGTTTTGAGAATTCCTTAATTGTCTTCTAAGACTAAGTTGGTGGTTGAAATTTTCTTAACCTTCTTGAGTTTTGATGTATTGACTTTTGTAGTGTAAGTTGTGTAGAAAACAGAGAAAAGGAGAGTCAAAAATTTGTATGGGCTTGCTCTTTATGAACAACATTATATGATAGTGTTCTCTCAAGAAATCTTCAAGATGGCAACTGCACACGTATGGTTTTTAGTGGGGGCGTGCCAGAAAGGTTGACCTTGCACTATTTCAAGGTATACGATTGGTTCGAAGTTAATCGAGCCACAATATTATAATCAGACAATTGTAGGAATTCGGCTTTGCCTCAATGAAGAGGACTTTATTTAATTATTACAAGAAAAAATAATTTAAATAACTTGAAATGTAACAAGTAAAACAATAAATAAAATGATTCGAAGAAACCGCATAATTATATTATTATCTCCATTTCTGGTACAGCAATTATATACTTTTGTTAAAGTCCTTCGAAGCAAGGATTCTATGTTAGAGAATCAGACAGGAAAGGATAGTAAGAAGAGGGAGAGAGATCTTAGAAGAAGAGGATAGAAGGATAAGGGAGAAAGAGTTGTAGACGAATTAAAGAGAGACCTATAGAGTATGGGATGAGAAAATAAATCCTAAGTTAAATGAAACATTGAGATGAGAAGAGAAAGATAAAGATAAATTTAAAGATGTGAGTCTTGTGTGGTTGTGGAACCCTTTGCATGGAGGACTCTTCCTCTATTTATAGACTTGAGAGGTAACTACCTTCAATTCGTGTCAAATGAGGTGTTGACAAGTGTCAAGCGCTCCAGCATCATGTTTGGAGTCTATGTGTACTGCTGTGATGGAGTTTTGCTGCACGATGATTGGTCTGATGTTGCATGATGATTGGTCTGAAGCTTCCGACTGTCCGTCTTCAACCCAATCTGGAACTTCCACTTGGCTGTAAAAATCTTTTTTCTGACTTGAACAACTGCTGCAGACTGATTTTTAAATGTTTGAGAACGAAAATCTATCACTCTTATAAAAAACTACCAAAACATGTTTAAATATTCAAAAAATAACTGCCATAGCTGCTATTTGGAGAAAAAGAGAGGGAATTCTAGTTTTTTCCCAGATTTCTTCTTCAAAACTGATTTGGACATGTGTGTGTCCTTTGTTGATTGGCAATTTTTTAGTCACTTAAACTCATCATTTAATTGCCTACATGCCTTTTTTCTATTGGCTTAATATTTTTTGGTGGTTAACATACCCCCGCATCAAGAGAAACTCATTAAAGTTTTGAATTGATGTAATTAAAATAACATGCCATTTTCTCATTTTGCATGTAAATACCACAATTTCTTTGGTATATAGTTTTTTTCTAGTACCATTTTGCTGGCACTTTTTATTTTTTAATGGCTTCTTATGTTTTTTGTTGTATAATTTCCCACATTGTAGGAAAATATTCATTATGATACATGCCATTAATTTTTCTTGGATGGTTATAATCATTTAAATTTCTTAAATGATAAGCACCACCTTTTAGCACTATGAATTTGGAAAAGACTTGCCCAGCTTGGTGATCATTTGTCAAATCTACGGTCCTTCGAACCAATCTTACATAATGGTTTTCCACGTTGGAAACCTCAAATCATGGATTTCCACATTAATTTTCTTCAAGGAAAATTTTGGGATATCTACCATGTTCTTATACTCTTCCTCATGATTGTCTACGGGTTCAAGATCACCCTTGTGACGTTGTTCCTGCAAAAAATTCATAGCAAAGTAAAAGTATTAAGACTATAAACATATTTTTGCCAATTGTATAAATGTTATTGGTCTTTCATGAAAACATATCATTGATTTATACCAACTATCAGAATGTCAATGTCATGTAATTCTATTTCAATCTCTTGGATTGAAGAAAATGAATTCTTATCTAAACTTATTCTAGAAATTTTAATTTTTTTTAATATATATATTAACTCAAGAACTCTATCAATCCACTTCAGGTATGATTTTCTATACATTGAAACTTAGACCGCCCCGAGTTTTACTTGAGGAACAAAACTTAAAGTTTATGTCCAGATTGCATTGAAATGGCCAATAATTGGCCTATAAAAATCACATTGGCCATAAATTGGCCTTGACATAGACCCCTCGAGTTCTACTGAAATTTGAGGGATGATTCTTGGTCTAAGTCCATATTAAGGTGGTCCAGGACCATGTTCTTCAACCCTATTAACTGGATCAGTCCTCATTCATATTAAACCTTTGAGATCTACTTGAGGGTTTATGTTTGGAACACTTATCCTATATGCATCAAAAGATGTACTTATTGGCCTATTGATTTCAAATTGGCCATAAATGGGACTTAACATATATGGGTTGATTTCCAAATTCCATTTGAGGAATGATATTGGTCACACCAATTCGACTTGTATCGAAAGGTGCAGTAACTATTCTGTTTACATCTCCCATACCATAAAATTGCATTGGCATTAATTGAAGAACCTCCGAGTTCATTTTGAGGAACTATATATATAAGAAACACAAGGCCTAGCTAGTTACATTTATTTGGCCAACTATTGGCCTGCTAACATCATTTTGGTTAACAACTGGTCTTGGTAAAGAAGACTCCCCCCGATTCAACTGTATTAACAGTGTTAGAATAAACTCTATTTGTATCTCTCACCATAGGCGTTTGAGTAGGCATTATCAAATCATTTTGTTGGGCATTAACAACTGTCTTCGATTTATTTGCATCATTAAGACCACTTATTGGTCTATTATTTTCACTTTGGCCATAAATTGGCCTTATCCCTATCAACCCCCGGTTTCCAAATGAACTTAAGGAGACATACCCAACAAAGAATTTCCTAGGAAAATAGGAAGTATATTATTTTTCTTTTACAAACCATTGCATACTTCTTCACTTGTAGAAGAAATTTGATTGTTCATTGTATTAACAAAATTTTGTTGTATTTGTTGATTAATTTCAACCACTATTAGCCGAAAAATCTTTGAAACTTGTACTGCAAGTTGAGACAAAGTTTCTGCATTAATATTTGAAAGGTTGACTCTTTTTGTATTAGCTTCAACCCTAGAATTTCCTTCGTTTTGAAGTAAATTAGAATCTTTAAGAATAGTTTCAAGGCCATCTTCTGACCTATTTTTTCACCTTGATTTGAAGATTCTGTTTGCCTAGCTCTTTTTGTCATCATAGCAAGTAATATTAATTATTTTTGCCTTTGTGTCCCACCAGGCGTGCCAAAAAAAAATGCTCACTCAAGAAATCTTCAAGATGGCAACTACACATGTATGGTTTTTAGTGGGGGTGTGCCAGAAAGGTTGACCATGCACCGTTTCAAGGTATACGATTGGTTCGAAGTTAATCGAGCCACAATATTATAATAAGGCAATTGTAGGAATTCGGCTTTGCCTCAATGAAGAAGACTTTATTTAATTATAACAAGGTAAAATAATTTAAATAACTTGAAATGTAACAAGTAATACAATAAATAAAATGATTCGAAGAAACCACATAATTATATATTACCTCCATTTTTGGTACAACAATTCTTTTTTGAGAATTTGGGAGGGTTTTGTTCTGTTGGTGAGTATTGTGCAAAGTTATTGGTGTTCAAATGGGGTGGTAAAGCTAATGGGGTGGATTTTTGTTGGGTTCTATTTTTGTTGGAAAAATTTTGTCCATAGTGCTGTGGGGTGGGTGTGCTCAGTTCTGTTGCGGCATTTGTATTTGCAAGGGTAGGGGTGTCTCTGTGGGGCTGAAACTGTAATGGTGTTGGGATTTGCTGGATGAGGGTTGGGCTGGTTTTGCTGAAAGTGCAGAGATTGGCTATATTGCTGAAGATTTTGCAGAATGTCTTTTAGTTGCTTAGAGAGGGTTATTTTGTTGATCAGATAGTTGCTGCTGGTTAGATAGGTTTGTTGATATTCTTTGCCTTGATGCTTAGTTGTGGGTTGGGTTTTGTTACTAAAGGAGGTCACTTTCTTACGTTAATGCTATGGAGTCTGGGAATTTTTATTGGTTAGGCATTTGTAATGGGGTGATGCTTGGGTAAGGTTTACTTGGGAATTTAATCTATTTTTGGGTGGATGTGGAGTTGTAATTGTTAGGGCTATATACTAAAAGCCATGTTTTTATGTAATAGACCTTAGTATTTATTTATTAATGAATTCTGATATTGCATATTAAATGAGAATCTATATGAGCTATGTTTGCATTATATTATCTTCTAATATTATGCATGTATGTCTTTTATTCTATATAGTAGATGATCTGGTGTGTAGAGTTCGGCTTACACACAGAAGATCAGATCATCAGTTCTTGTAGAATATAAGCCTATTGTTCACAATCTGAGATGGAGTTTGACACACTATCGGTAAGATTGTAGCACATGATTTCAGTAGGTCTGTCTTGACTACGGGGAATGGTTTAGTTCCAACTTCTTGTGCTAGTACACTTGTGTGTATTGAACAGGACCGTATTGAGGTAATTATTTTATACTGACACATAAAATAATTAATACCTCATGGTTATTATGAATACTTATACTCTTAATCCCGAAATAATTAATGGACACATGCATTTATTGTTAGTTATTTTGATTCATAAAGAGTGAGATCTTTATAGGTCAATAATCTCGATGAGTTGGATAACTGCATTAATTGTATGATGAATATTTATTATTGACGGAATCCACGTCCTGGTATAGGGATTGATGATACCCCCTTGAGGATACTTATAAGTTTTGATTATGTCAAACCCTGCAGGTGGATTTTTGTATCCGACATATCAAATAAGTTAAGTGGAAGGTCTCAAGGAAATTAATAGATGTTAATTAAATTATATTGTCAGTAATTTAATTTAATCAACGGGTATCTGTAATCTTAACGTGGGGAGATTAATAAGTATTTAATAACAAAGAGCTTGAAATTTATTTTCGAATAAGCTAGGGAGTGCAGTTATAATTCTTTAGTGGAATGAATTATAATTAATGTAAATAGGTTTTTAATATTTACATTAGGAGCCCGAAACTTATTTGCTTTTGGGTCCCTACTGTAGCCTATATATATGCCATGTTGGGCAGCCACTAGGTTAAGACGAAATATCTAAACCCTAGAGGCAGCCGTCCAACAAGGAGAGCACAAAGAGAGCCACTCTCTCTTCACGTTCTGGCATTTGGGAATACGGTAGAAGGCTTGAAGGATCGAGCAGCGATCAATCTTCTGCAGTTCGTTTTATTGAGATCAATCCAGACAGATCTCAAAGGTACGGATTCTTCTATATTTGTTAAAGGATTCGGATTTTTTTTTTGGCATGATCCATAAACACTATCACGAGTTCATGAGATTTCCGCTCCCAACAGTAATTGTTAGGTTTATACTTCTTTAATAAAATTTGTTTATTTGCCTATAAAAAAAAAAGTAACAATTGCTTAAGCAGGTGAATCACAAGGAGCTTTTACCCTATTCGCTATTAGTTATTTCACTTATTACATATTTAATTTGTCGTTTTCTTCAAAAAGAATAAAAAATAAAAAATCTGTGTTTATTAATTTCAGGAGGCTGCATATGAGTAGAACCAAAAATACAAGGAAGGGAAGTTTATTCTTGAGAGGTATGTAGTTATATTTCATGGTGGTGTCATTATAATTTTTTACTTTTTTTGAGACATGGGTTTTGTCTGTGTTTCCAAAGCTACCCTGCATCAATCCCCTTCAAGTCATTCTCATTGCTCTGTTCTGTTGTTTTCATTTGCATGTTAAACCCAAATCACCTGTCTGCTATTGCTGATATGGCACGTGAGAGTCCACTTGTCATGTGTATGCACTATGCACCAAGACAATGGAACCAATAGTTTTCAGAGGGGCTGCTGGTGTGGACCAGAGATGTGCTGAACTGGAAATTCATATGAAAAATGGATGTTATTTTCCATTTTCTATGTATTATCCAAAATGGTCCATTAGTGGTGCTGATCTAGAAGATAAATATTAAATGGATCAAATTTTATACCAAATTTTCTAAATCAGATGATGTGGTAGTATTATAGAATCTCTGCTTTTGTGTAGTTTTAAAATGTACAAAAACAAAGTTGTATCAAGTTACCACATACATCATTTAGTTTAAAATTTTGGACCCATAACATTACTCTATCCAGAAATTTATATTTATGGTTTGATGGTTGAATTTTTGGATCGTTGAATAGGTTTACAGACGATCTGATTGAAGCATCAGATGGTAATGTGTATTTCAGTGTTGCAAGCACCAAATTTGGCTATCAGAAGTCGTATCTGGACATACTCGAGGCAAAACCTCATGGGCAGCTTCTCAGGTACAACCCATCATCAAATGAGACATCAATACTGCTTGATAATCTGTGTTTCCCTAATGGTGTTGCACTCTCATAGCACCAAGATTATCTCGTTGTCTGTGAAACATGGAAGTAAGTAAATTTTGCATAATCGAACTATTTTCCATTTAAATATCGCCATGCATGAGCAGCCAAAACATGGAGGGATATTTTCATTTTGTGACATAGTAATAATGCTCTGTTTTGTGGGTCAAATTCAAGTGCCTAGGCTGAAGGGGGAAATCAAAGGGAAAATATTTTCATTTTGTGATATAACAATAATGCTTAGCTTTGTCTTTTGTGGGTAAGATTTAGGTGCCTAAAACATTGGCTGAAGGGGGGAAAGAAGGGAAAACAGAAATTTTTATGACAATCTTCCTAGTGGACCTGATAACATTAATCTTGCCCCAGATGGGTCTTTCTGGATTGCTCTAATTAAGATATTTAAGCATTAAAACAGTGAAAGCTAGTTTCAATCACAAAATGATAATAAGTTTCTGAATTGAGCAGAATTGAAATTAAAGATTTGTATGGTGCTTATGACTAGTGATGGGCTAGAGTTTGTGCACACTTCCAAGATAGCCAAGCACTTGCTTGCAACATTTCCAAGATTGATAGAGCTCGCTAGAGGCGCGAAAGGGGAAGATAAAAATAAAATACTTGTTTTTGATTTCAAGCTAATTAATTTGTTGCTAAAATGGCTCAAGTTTACCTCGTAACAGTTTTGAAAGGTCTCAAGCATCAACTCGCTGCTGGTAATACTATCAACATTTACTTTATTTGCTTTTAGTCAGATTACCCTCCAATTGGGATCACTCAATACAGATTGTCATAGTCTTTTCTTTTTTTCTTTTCTAAATGTTTGAACCTTCATATTTATTTGGAACAACTTGAACTTTCATAGGTTTGGTTAATTCTACTAAGTTTTCCAAAGGACCAAAATTTGTTTCACGCTTTCAAGGCTACATAACAAAATGTGTCATACTTTGGTTTATTCTAGTGAATTGCTAGGAGCTTTATTTTAGGAGATTCCACGTGTCATACCATATAAAAAATTATTATGCTTTTAGAGTAAAGATCAAAATAAAATACATGTTAAAGGAAAAGGCAGACAAGAACTATTGAAAGTTGGGATTTTTTATTCTTTTGTGCCTCACTTGGGGTGATCCGGCATCATTTTATGTTAATTTTGGAGCTTATGAGTCAAATTTAGTCCATATTAGTAGGTTGCCAATTAACATTTTCCAATTAATGGAACCGTATCCGTAGCTTGCCAACACTGGAGAATATATTGAAGGACAATTCACTGGAAATCTTGACAAGATTCTGGTCAGGTAACCTCCTCCACAATGTTTTAATTTTAGCATATCCTAATATGATATTGAGAAAAGTTGGGAGGCGTAACTTAGAAGTGTACTTCTCTTGGTGATTGTTGGTTGCTGATGATATAGGAGACGCGGAAGGTGCCATATGATTGAAATATTGTTTGGGTATAATTATAGAAGTGTTATATACTCTTAATTATTTGACAGATAAAAATTTGGGAATATGCAAAAATAGACGAAACTCTGTTGGATTTTCGTCTCGAAAAACAAGTTTATTTCTTTTTATACTTTCCTACGGATGAAATGCTATCATTTTAACTTAGAATTCCATTGATGTCATCGTTTTCTTATTTTTATAATTGAACTGAAATTTGCATTTCTTTATTTATATATAGGCTCTTACTGCATCGAAACGCAAAGTTGGTTGCCTAAAGACTTTTGGAAGGGGTACGAAGACTAGCTAGCTTGCTTCATGCGTATCCATTGTGACTTCAATTGAATGGATGGAGATTTAATTGAAAGAGCTTGTTTGCTAGCTATTTATATGCATGTTATTTGGAAGGAGTGTTTCCAAATTGAATTTAACACAATAGCTTTTATCTGATTTTGGATATATGTGGGGTACATGTTTGGTCTTAATTAATTAAGTGAATGAAAATATTTTTATTTTGTTTGATAGTGTTTCTTCTACGTACTCAATTTATATGCATACAGGAGTTTGATATATACATTGTATTACCAATTAGAAACATATACAAGTTTACAGGAAACACTTACATGTTGCCTAAATTAACAGGTTAACATATCAATTAAAATGTTTAAAAAAAAAAAAAAAAAAAGTAGTAGCTTTTGAAGGACGGTTTCTAGTTGTCTTTGAAACACAGATATGAAGACAGTTTTTAGTCGTCTTGAAAAAATATATATATGAAGACGGTTTTTAACTGTCTTTAAATTATCAAATTATGAAGACGGTTTTTAACTATCTTTAAAATATCACAATACGAAGACAGGTTATCTTTAAAATGCACAAATATGAAGACGGTTTAAAATTGTTTTTAAAAGAGACAGATATGAAGACGGCAAATAACTGTCTTCAAAACACTCAAATTTGAAGACGGCTAAACACTGTCTTCGAAGATTATTTTTCGAAGACAGTTAAAAACCGTCTTAGAAAGTGTCCAGACTTTATAAGACACGGTTAGGGAGGACAGTTTTCTAGCCGTCCTTGAATATCTATGAAGACAGTTTTTAGCAGTCACTTTAATCCTTTTTTTTTTTTTGTAGTGGCGCCATCTATTAGCAGCAATTTAACTCATTGCAACGTTTCCTCCATGAATTACTACTCTCCTCTATCTAGACTTGTTGCTTTTATCCTTAAATTCAGATATTATACCTCTTAAATTCTTATAATTCGTGATATTATGTAAACCCTAAAGCCTGGTCTAGTACTCCTTTAATTAAATATTAAAGTAAGTGTGGCAATGGATTGAGTTTGCATATCTTATTCTGTTTGGCAACTTCTTTTTTTTTTTTTTTTTTTTTTTTGCCCTTTTTGGGTGTTTTTTCATTTTATTTGTTTATTTTTTGGTACCAAATTAAATCTCACAGCCACCACTGCCTTATACAATTAGCAAGAAATTTTCGTTGATTTATTCCATTTTCATAACATGATGGACAATTTAATTAACTACGGCAGCTGAAGTAACCTTTTTTTTTTTCTTTCCTCCCACGGGTGGAAAGAAATGTAGAGAAAAGAAAAGTAGTTTAATTTTCATTTTTTCATAATATATTTATTTTGCCCATTAATTAATAGAAAACCAATCCTTGACAATGGGCAAAAATCAATCCGAAGAAAGCCAAAGATCAATTGAACAATTGATTTTCAATCGATTAGTGGACACAACACATGCATATAAATTATTGGTAGGCGATTGTGTTCAAGGATTAGGGTTTTTGTTTTTTAAGATTTTTTTTTTGTATTCTTGAAAGCCAAGTAGACTTACTCTCAACTCACAGTCGAAATGAATGTGTTGAATGAGAGAAAAGTATAAACTCTGTATTGAATATTGTAATTTGTACAATGAAGTAGTGAGCCTTATATAGGCAACTGACAACTATTCTATACTATACCGTATATAGTCAACTATACCGTATATACAATATATATATACATTAACATCCCCCCTCAAACTCAAGGTGGGTGAAGAGAAACCAACTTGAGTTTGGAAACTAAATCTGTAAAGCGACCTGGAGGATGAGCCTTGGTGAAGAGATCAGCAGTTTGCTCAATAGATGAGACAGAAAGAAGGCGGACAGTGCCTTGGCCAATACGATGACGAACAAAGTGGCAATCCATCTCGATATGCTTGGTGCGATCATGGAATACATCATTGTGTGCAATTTGAATGGCACTTCGGTTGTCACAGTAAATAGGAGTGACAGAAGAATGAGGAACACCCATAGCTTCCAGTAGCCAGCGAAGCCATAGAAGTTCTTGGGTAGTATCAGCAAGAGCGCGGTATTCGGCTTCAGTATTGGATCTGACAACGACGGTTTGCTTCTTACTACGCCAGGAGATAAGAGAGTCACCAAGAAAGAAGCAAAAGCCAGTAGTAGACCGACGATCAGTAGGGTCACCAGGCCAGTCAGCATCTGAGTAAGCTCGCAACTCTAGAGAAGAAGTAGCAGAAAAGTGAAGACCATGAAAGAGAGTGCCCTTTATATAACAAAGAAAACGAAGAACAAGAAGAACGGCTGCAAAGTCAGTGGAGCGAGGAGCTGACATGAACTGGCTGACAATGTGAACAGCATAGGCAATATCCGGGCGAGTGACTGTGAGATAGATAAGACTACCAACCAACTGACAATAGAGGGTGGCATCAGGCAGTAAAGTACCATCAAGAGGAGTAAGTCTGGCATTAGTCTCAAGAGGAGTAGAGACTGTCTTGGCATCTGTGAGTCCAGCACGAGTGAAAAGATCTGAAGCATACTTGGCTTGTGATAGATAGTAACCATGGGAGTCAGATGATATCTCAAGACCGAGAAAATAATTGAGAGAACCAAGATCTTTCATCTCGAAATGCTGATGAAGAAAGGATTTGAGTGCAGAAATGCCACTAAGGTCATTGCCAGTAATAATCATATCATCAACATCGAGCAGAAGAAGAGTAGTACCGGTGGCTGTCTGACGAATGAAGAGAGCAGAATCATACGGACAAGAAATAAAGCCAAAATCCCCAATAACAGAACTGAACTTGGCAAACCATGCTCGAGGAGCTTGTTTCAGTCCATATAAAGCTCGACGAAGTCTACAGACCTTATTTGGAGGATGATCATACCTAGGTGGAGGCTGCATGTAAACTTCTTCAGAAGGATCACCATTGAGAAATGCATTTTTGACATCCATCTGGTATAGGTTCCATTTTTGAACAGCAGCAATAGCAAATAAACTGCGGACAGAAGTAATGCGAGCAACGGGGGCAAAAGTCTCTTCATAATCAATGCCACGTTCCTGAGTAGAGCCCTTAGCTACCAACCAGATGAGCTTTGTAACGCTCGATTGAACCATCATAACGGGTCTTGATTTTGTAAACCCATTTACAACCCACAATTGATTTTCCACGAGGAAGGTCAACCAAATCCCAAGTATGAGTGGTATAAAAAGCCTGTAATTATTCAGCCATTGCTTGTTGCCACAGAGGATTAGAAAGAGCCTCATGATAGGTCTGCGGTTCATGATGAGAGAGAATAGTGGAAAAACAATGAAAATCACGAAGAAGGATAGATGGTTCCCTTACCCGAGTAGACCGACGAATGGGTGGATCAATGACAGTGTCAGAAGTGGAGGCATGGTCAATGGTGGAGTCTGAGACAGGAGCAGGATCAGGTGCAGGATCATATGAAAGGACATCAGTAGTAGCGGAGAATGGTACTGTGGCAGGATCCGTAGACAAAAGAGGCACCTCAGGAGCAGCCGTAGAAAGTTCGAGACCTATATCAGCATCATCAGGAAATAATGGAATGGAGGGATTAGTAAAGAAAGACTGTGTGTGAGGAACAGGTAAGTGAAATTTGGAGAGTAAGGAAAACATTTTGTGCTCCCAGAATACAACATGACGAGAGACACGAAGACGTTTGGAGATGGGATCCCAACACCTATAACCTTTATGTTCGATACCATAGCCCAAGAAGCAACAGAGACGAGAGTGAGGTTCCAACTTAGTACGCTCATGAGGTTGTAGAAGAACAAAAAAAAAGCACACCCAAAAACCTTGAGATGATTATAAGACGGAGAATGACCATATAGACGCTCATAAGGAGAAATGTTACCTATACAGAAGAAGGAACACGATTGATTGTATACGCAACAGTGAGAACAGATTCCCCCCAGAAATTCTCAGGACAAGAAGAAGAAATGAGAAGTGCTCGAACTGTATCCAAGAGATGTCGATGTTTACGTTCAGCACACCCATTTTGTTGAGAGGTGCCAGGGCAAGAGCGATGGGGAATAGTACCATTAGTACGAAGAAAAGTGAGAAAATCTGAGTCTCGATACTCCATGGCATTATCTGCACGAAAGACTTTGATAGGACAAGAAAATTGAGTTTTGATCATTTGTGCAAAATCATAATAAATCTGTTTAAGTTCATAGCGATTACGCATGAGATATAGCCAAGTGTAACGAGAATAATCATCGACAAAGATCACAAAATATCTTGATCCCCCCATGGTCGGAACAGGAGAAGGACCCCAAATATCAGAGTGAACTAAATCAAAAGGTGCGGAAGAAATAGAAGTACTATGAGAAAATGGTAAGGCATGTTGTTTTGCAAGTTGACAAGATAAACAATCTAAATGGTCATGACTAACAGGACCCAAAGAGCCACTAGAAATTAAAGATTGTAAACGACCAACCGATATATGCCTAAGACGAGAGTGCCATAAATGGAGTGAGGAAGTGGAAGGAGCTGGAGCAGCAATCTGATGATGGGAGGGAGATGGAGAAGATGTGTGAAGATTGATGAGCTCAAACAAACGACCAACTTTACGACCAGTCCCAAGAGTCTGTCCGGTCTGAGGATCCTGCACAATACAACCAGAACGAGAGAAAGTAACAGTAAGAACCATGTCACAAAGTTGACCCATAGAAATAAGATTAAGAGTGAGTTTGGGTATGAGATATGTATCAGAAAGAGATATATGAGAGTGAGAAACTTGTCCTGTATGGCTCACTTGCATGTGGGAACCATCGGCAGTTTGAATGGGCGGAATATGAGAAGTAGAATTTTGGGTAGAGAAAATAGTAGGATCAGAGGTCATATGATTGCTACATGCAGAATCAAAGAACCAAGAGGAGTTACCTGTCGTAGTCGTAGTAGCAGAGAGAGCAGGAGAGAAAGAAATACCAGAATATGAGATAACCTTCTTGAGAAAAGATTCAAGGTCAGCAATGGTAATAGGTGAATGAGGATCTCGAGCAGATAAAGTCTCGGTGGCAGAGGCAGTGACAGAATAAGAGGCATGTACAGGATACCTGGAGATGACCATGATGCTCAAAACTCAGCTATAGAAGCAGTATCTTGAAAAATGGAGTCCAAAAATGGAATTAAGAGGCCGAAAAACTGTAGAAAGGACCGTGTCTGAAAAATGGTGATCCAGCCCGAAAAGCGACTGAACTGGCTGCAAAGCGCAGTGTAGAAGCAGAATCTCGTAAAATGGACCTCAAAAATGGATTCAGGATGTCGAAATTAGTGGGGAAGGGGTCTTCCGGGCTGACACGTGGCACAAGGGAGTGCTGCCACATGGCAGAGTGAGGTGCTGACACGTGGCAGTTGCTGAAGGGGACACGTGGCAGACAAGTAAGCAACAAAGATGCTGACCTGTGGCAGAGGTGCTGATGGGGAAGAAACACGTGGCACTATGATGCTGACGTGGAGGTGTTGATGTGGCTGGCCAACGGGTCAAAACCGGGTCGGGTCAGGTCAAAACCGAGTCGTGTCAACGGGTCAACAACCGAGTCGAATCGGGTCAAAACCAGGTCGGGTTAACGGGTCAACAACCGGGTCGGGTCGGGGTGCTGACGTGGCAACGGTTGCTGACGTGGACGAAGGTGATGTCGTGGCACTGGCATGTCTGATGATCTGGCTTTCTAGGGCTGACGTGGCAGTCAACGGTCGGATCTCGGATTGGGTCAACGGGTTGGATCCCGGGTCGAGTCAACGGGTCGGAACTTGGGTTGGGCCTCAGGTTGATGGGTAGGGCTGACGTCAGCGACACGGTTTGAATTGACGGCGCGTGAAAGCGCGTGGCGGCGCGGCTGAAAGTGGATCTGATGCGCCGAATTTGGAGTGGCGCGTGAGGGCGCGTGACAAGGTGTTTTTGGCTGTTTTCGGTGGGGTTTTGTAGATCGGAAAAAAAGGATTCTTTTGAGTGGTTGGTTGATTGGTTTGGATGGCTGGAAGGTCGAGATTTTTGGCTTGGACAGATTTGACCGGTCGGACAGTACGGTTTTCCGGCTGTTTTGAGGTTGTGACGGCGGGGTTCGGCAGTGGGGCAGTGGTAGTAGGCGCGGTTTGGCGGCAGGGCAGTGGTGGTAGGCTGGGTTAGCTAGATACCTAGCTCTGATACCATGTTGAATGAGAGAAAAGTATAAACTTTGTATTGAATGTTGTAATTTGTACAATGAAGTAGTGAGCCTTATATAGGCAACTGACAACTATCCCATACTATACCGTATATAGTCAACTATACCGTATAACAATATATATATACATTAACAGAATGAAAAACACAAAAAAACTTGGAAATTAAAGAAATTATTTAGTTATATTAATAAACTTGAAGATTACAAGAGCTAAGCTACTCCTATGTTGCCAGAAAGAAAATCTAAGCTAGCCTAGCTATAAACTAGAACTAGCTAGAGATAATTAGTGGTTGAATGCATGTGTGAATAGGGATTAGGGGAGATAAATGAACAAAACAAATACAATATTTATAAGCAACTCCTTCAGCATCAATAAACTTCCCTCTCAATTAAGCTTCTCCAATCATGGTCTCTATGTTTCTGTTTTCCTGCTTCATGGCTTGAGTACATAGAGGTCACTGTGTTCCTCCTTATATTCTTCGCTTGCACTCCCCCATTACCTGCTTCAAACCATTGGTAGCTTCTTAATTAACTTTTCTCCAGGTTAATTCCTATCTTCTAGCTAGTAGGACTAGGCACTGCAATGTCCAAAAGGCCAGGCAAATCAACAAGCCACTGAGAATCACATGGGCAAAAGGGGAAGCCAGCTTATAAGTTTCCGATGACACACGAGAGAACGCTCCAGCATCACGCCAGGGGCAAAACGGGAAGGCCCAAACATCCATGCACAAAACACGGGCATTCCCAAGCCCCTTTTTTTTATGTGTAGGATATAGGAAGTCTACTTCTTATTTCCAATGAAAGTCTATCCATGCATATTTGAATCAAATCAATCTCTCTCTCTCTTTCTTTTATACTTGACAATAGAGGTTACATATATTCCCAGATTTTCAATGCTAACAAATGAGTATTGACGCATTTTCATATACTCGAATCCATTTTTTTTTTCTAAAGGTGAGAATACATGCCATTAGTTTAAGCTCAATGTTATCAAATGAGTATTGCCTAAAACTTAATTTAAGTAGTTGTAATCCATACCTATGTAGCTTTATAATTTAAGCTCATCGCAACTTCTATCAACTGGACCTAAATTTATCCAGACATTAATTCCAAGCTCACATAGCAGCCCAAGCTAATAATTAGCCTAACCATATTCGGAGCCCAGACCTTCAACCTGCCAAGGGCCACATTGGCCTGAGTCTAATCTCGGGCACAACACATTTCAGCCCACCATCTTTGTCATCTTTGTCATTCTAAAAATTGACTTTATTATCACTAGGTCTTATAGATAAGATCCTTTACTAGTAAGTCCTTTTAGATTAAAATTAAAGAAAAATTACAGATTGATCTCTTGTACTATTAGTGAAAAACATTTTGCATCTTTAAACTATCAATTGTGACACATTGACCCCTTAAACTATCAATTTGCAAAAGATTATACCCTTTTATCAGCTAACTGGACATCCATTTAATAAATACAAAGTCAAATGCATTAACACAAAAGTGTTTTTCCACCAATATTAAGTGAAGGTATGAATGCACATGATTTTCTTTTTATTAAACAAACGTTCGATTAGTTGACCAAATGATGCAATCTGCCGCAAATTAATAGTACATGGATCAATGTGTCCCAATTGATGGTTTAGGGGTACAAAGTATTTTTCATTAGTAATACGAGGGATCAACCCATAATTTTCTCTAAAATTAAATTCTACTATAAATTAGAGAATGACTAATATACCCATTGCATATTTTTCCGCTATAATTCTATATACGTTAATTATTTTAAATACTATATAGCTAGCTCAATGCAAAAGGGTTCAATTTCATTAACCCAATTACAGGTACAGGACTGCATGGGACTATATCGATCTGTAACAAGAACAAAGTGAAAACCATATATGGATTCATAGACTCTATATATATAGATACATAAAATAAGGTTCCAAAAGATAATATATGAAAATGGAGGCCGGCCACGCTTGATGCTCCCAGCATCGTCATCCACTCGATCCCCACTATGTCTACTACTGTCTATGCCAAGAAAAGTTCCTCAACTTTTTTTAGTTACCCCCATGTGTCTTTATCATCTTTCCAAAAGTTAAAGTGGGCCGTAATGGATGAATTATATATGGTGTATATATATACACGTGCTCTATCGATCTGCAACAAGAACAAAGTGAAAACCATGGATTCATAGACTCTATAGATACATAAAATAAGGTTCCAAAAGAGAATTATATCAAAATGGTGGCCAGCCACGCATGCTACATCTACTCGATCCCCACTGTGTCTACTGTCTAAACCAAGAAAAGTTCCTCTACTTTTTTCAGTTACCCAGAAGTCCTTGTATCTTTTATCATCTTTCCAAAAGTTAAAGTGGGCCGTAATGGTGGCATGCCCTCCAACATCATGCTACATTCTAATAATTTTTCAGTGTATTCATAAGAAAAAAGTGAAGAAGCTACCCTTTTTTCTTCTCCTTTTTCCCATACTGTTACCAATAATGTGTGCGAAAGTATTTAAAGAGGTTTTGTCATTCCATATATGGGTCACATAAGAAGATATGAAAGTTTAAAGTAAAATTAATGATCGAATTCAAACCTTACCATAATTATTGGATATATAAAAGAAAAAGAAAAAATTATCTAAAAGTCTCGGAATTTTGATCATTATATCACAAGGTTCAATTTTATACCATGTGATCCCTCATATTTCTAAATTCCTTTGTCTATTTGTTATGTCAAAAAAACTTTTGGACCTAACGGTATAAAATGCTAAAGCTCCCGTACGTTTAAAGTTCCCGTTCTAACTTTCTCGTCCAATGTAGTGTTTTTGCCACGTCATTATATTGGAAACAGCCAACACTGTGAAAATGTCCTAACATAGTGAAAACACCCTAGCACAGTGAAAACACATTGAAAACACCTGGCCAAGACAGTGAAAACACCCAAGACGTACAGTAAAAACATCATAACATAGTGAAAATGTCCAACACAGTGAAAACACAAAAAAACATAGTAAAAATACAAAAAACACAGTGAAAATCCGAAAACTCAATTAAAACGCTGAAAAACAAAGTGAAAACCCGAAAAAAACAGTTAAATTAAAACACAAAAAAATAGAGTGAAAGTAAAAATGTTGAAAAAAAAAAAAAAAAACAAAAAAAAAAAAAAAAAAAAACTCAGCAAAAATGTTGGAAGATGAAGAAGAAGAGAGTAAAAACACAGAAAACAGTAAAAAAGTTGAAAGAAGAAGAAAAAAGAAGAAAACATAGTAAAAACCTAGAAAGAAGAAGAAGAAGAAGAAGAAATAAGAAGAATTTTGAAGTTGAAGAAGTAAGATGCGACTCATCGCGCGCCTCTTACTGTTGTAGTTAGAGCTGCCTCGATTTGCATGAGGCTTCTTGACAATCATAGCCAACAAACATTTTTTTTTCCTGTGCTGATGTGCTAGTGTGATGTTTTAACATGTGAAACGAGAATATTAAATGGGAATTGTAGACGGGATTTGTAGCAATGCTCTTGTTTAAAAGTAAGAAGATCAACATAGTACTTTGCTATCCATCCTTCCATGATCTCAACCTCAATCTTTCACTGCATGAGCAATTGTGGCGAATCACTTTGTTTCGTGGTATATATATAGAGAGAAACGATCCATTGCAGTCCGGACTGAAATTACCAAAGACTATATATAAATTTCATTTGTGCTTAAGGCTGGTTTTACAAAGTTCCAACCGTCGGATCGGCATGATTTTTTGCAGGCGTGGCATGCAGGGGGTGAGCATCATATCCAACGGTCAGAATTTGGAACCGACCACCGGAACACGGCCAAATGGCCGTGCAGTCCACTGCAGTCCGGACTGCAATGGATCGTTTCTCTCTCTCTCTCTCTCTCTCTCTATATATATATATATATATATATATATATATATATATATATATATATAGGAATGGTAAGGTCAAGTCGACCAGATGGAAGTTGCTACTTGCATCAGGTCACCTTAGTTACAAGTATTTGCACAGTATATTTTGAAAAACCGACTGTTGGATTTGATACCCCTCTTATATATGTCATGGCTGCCAAAAATCACAATGATCTAATGGTCTGTTTTTGAAAAATGTCGGGGTGTAAAACTATGACTTTTTTGTTCATCAAAATGTCACTATTTTTTCACCATCTGTTTTTCTGAAACACACCATTGGATTACTGTGATTTTTAGCAGACATGACTTACATAAGAGTGATATTATATCCAACAGTTGGTTTTTCAAAATATACTGTGTAAATGGTTATAATTAAGGTGGCCTGATGCAACTTGCATCAAATCAACCTGACCTTAGCATTCCTTTGTGTGTGTGTGTGTGTGTGAGTGTGTGTGTGTGTGTGTGTGTGTGTGTGTATTAGTGAAATGATGAAGTAAGGGATACCTTATTTTATTAAAATAAGCTAATGTCTTTTAACCGTTAGAACTTAAGCATGGTATGAAATCTAACGGTCATAGAACAATAGAACATTAGCTGATTTTAATAAAGTAAGATATAGCTGATAGAAACATTACTCTCTCTCTATATAAGCAATGAGATCCTGATCGAGATCTCAATTTGTGATATTAATTAGCTTATAGCCTTCTACTACAATATGTAATAGAAAAGGATAGAATTGATAACATAGGGCCGCTTAACGTGGAAAATGATAGAATTTTTAACAATGTCAAAAGTTGAAGGATAGATTGATAACATTGTTAAAACTAGGCTTGTGTTTGATACCATTGTTAAAACTAGGCTTATATCAGACATAATATGCAATAATTACATTATTAACAGTGGTAACTTGTAGAAGAATAGAATCCACCTTATTCCACATCACCTAAATAAATGGCTTATTATAGCTTCATCTATGTGCTTAAGTCTGATACCAATGTTAAAACTAGGCTTATATCAGACATAATATGCAATAATTACATTATTAACAGTGGTGACTTATACGTAGAAGAATAGAATCTACTCCATTCCACATCATCTAAATAAATGGCTTGCTATAGCTTCATATATGTACTTGTATTGGGCCCTTCAGCTACAAGCTTATGCTTGTAATTAGGTTGGAAAGGATATAACATTGAGCCGAGTTAATCAACTTAATTACAATATAATATTATCAATACATTACGTTATCAATTATGGCGGTCAATGAATGACCTCAGAATTATTGGTCTTATAATTTTCCTAAAATTACTTTGGGAACTGAAATTACTTCTAGATGACTTGAATCCTTAATTGATATGTGAAGAAATTATTTGAATGCAATTTTAAAAAGATATACAAAAATTAGGGGTCGTTAGCTTAATAGAAATAAAATTATGTTCTAGGAGTTGGAGATTTCTTGGCAGAAAGGGGCAGAGAGTATCATTGTCAAAATTTCAGAGTGGATTAAGGCTAAAAGAGTGGATTAACCTTTAATATTTATGATTTTCGTTTCTGTATAAGAGGGGTATAAAGCTTTAGGATGTATTAAAATCACATGAACGTAGCGGTTTCTTGGAAGATAGCCACCTGGTTCCTCAGGGCTCAAGTTCAACATTGACGTGTCAACTTTGGGTATAAGCTTGGCCTTATAAGCTATTGGAGGAGTTCTTCGCAGTGATGAGGATCATTTTTTGTACATTTAATTTATTGTAAAATTCATTGGTATATATGTCTGATTTGAATTAAGCAAAATTAATGGTTAGAAAGACTCTGCTAATCTTTACTAATTTGGGTTTAGGGAGATCAAGATCTTTGGTTATTGATAGTGACTGTCAAGTGGCACTTTCATGGGTGAATTTGGTGTACAAAGTTCCTTGGAAGCCTTCTTTTTTTTTTTTTTGCAATGATATTTTTATGCCGTGTGTTCCTATTAGGAAGGTAGAGTTTATTTATGTTCCTAAGTGGCAATACGATAGTAGATTTTTATGCCAAAGCATGCAAATTTGCACAAGAATGAGGAGTTTCTTGTGCGGTGTTAGTATAAATATACGATTTTTTTTTTTTTTTTAAATATATTTGTTGTTGTTTGCAGGTCATCTATAGGTGGTTTTTTTTTATGCTCTAATACTGTCAACTTTTGGTTAAAGTATTGTTAGGGTATCTATATTTTTTAATGTTTAAGTGGTTGTGTCTGTCTCATAGCTTATGGGTGGTTGGATTTTTGGAATGGATGTATAATAGAGAGAATTTTTATGAATATTTTCTGATATTGAACTATTTGGTTTGTGCATCTAAATTTCACTTTTAATTATCAATAAAATTCTTTTTCTTGTTGATTAAAAAAAACCCGTAAAGATATATAGTACCATTTTGAAGCAAAATTAGGCTATAGGGGCCTAAGTATGAATGTGTCCTAGATTTAACACCAAAGGTGGACTGAGGGAAATCTTGTCAAGGACCATCCTCAATGTGATCATGAAGGAGATGTGTGAATCACTTTAACCCTTAGCATTCCTCATTTACATAATTTCTTGTATGTTTCATGCATGAAACCGATCGAGTCAGCCAATGATAACTCGTGTGACACGGGTCAACAAAGTAAGAGCATGATTGACAATAATCAATAAAAAAAAATAAATAATGCATATGATGCCCAACATTTTTTCTCAAGAAGACTTTGAAAGTAATGTGATTGATTGACTAGAAAAAAGTGAAATGCTTTACAAAAAGGAGTTGTAAATGCAATCCTTTCAATTACTAAGATAATTCCAATTATAAGAAAATTAACCTCAAATAGTTCTTAGTAAATTAACCCCTACAAACTTACAAAAATATCCCTAATCCCATTTCACTCGTAACAAATTTATATGTACACCCCATTATCCACATCTTTTCATCTTCATTCAAAGACGACAGTAGGACCTAGGGCCCAAATGCACCCCACGATGCCTAGTCAACGTATCTCTGTTAACAAGTAAGGTTCCAAAAATAAGGTAACAAGAACAAAGTGAAAACCATATATGGATTCATAGACTCTATATATATAGATACATAAATAAGGTTCCAAAAGATAATATGTCAAAATGGTGGCAGGCCACGCTTGATATTCCCAGCATCATCATCCACTCGATCCCCAGTTCCCCACTATGTCTACTGTCTAAGCCAAGAAAAGTTCCTCACCTTTTTTTAGTTACCCAGTAGTCCATGTGTCTTTATCATCTTTCCAAAAGTTAAAGTGGGCCGTAATGGGGGGCATGCCCTCCAACATCATGCTACATTCTAATAATTTTTCAGTGTATTCATAAGAAAAAAGTAAAGAAGCAAGCCAGCTTTTTTTCCTCTCCTTTTTCCCATACTGTTACCAATAATGTGTGCGAAAGTAATTAAAGAGATTTTGTCATTCCATATATGGGTCACATAAGAAGATATGAAAGTTTAAAGTTAAATTAATGATCGAATTCAAACCTTACCATAATTATTGGATATATAAAAGAAAAAGAAAAAATTATCTAAAAGTCTCGGAATTTTGATCTTTATATCACGAGGTTCAATTTTATACCATGTGATCCCTCATATTTCTAAATTTATTTGTCTATTTGTTATGTTAAAAAAACTTTTGGACCTAACGGTATAAAATATATATTTGTGTCAAGAACTTATGGGTACATAATCCTAAAATATATTTCATGCCATAACATTATTGGGATGGTTTCTATAACTAAAGTACTAAACATGATTCTACCTACTGTTTAAAAGAAAATGCTAAAGCTCCCGTTTAAAGTTCCTGTTATAACTTTCTTGTCCAATGTAGTGTTTTTGCCACGTCATTATATTGGAAACTGCCAACACTGTGAAAATGTCCTAACATAGTGAAAACACCCTAGCACAGTGAAAACACATTGAAAACACCCGGCCAAGACAGTGAAAACACTCAAGACGTACAGTAAAAACATCATAACATAGTGAAAATGTCCAACATAGTGAAAACACAAAAAAACACAATAAAAATACAAAAAACACAGTGAAAACACAAGAAAAAAACACAGTGAAAGTCCGAAAACTCAATTAAAACGCTGAAAAACAAAGTGAAAACCCGAAAAAAACAGTAAAATTAAAACACAGAAAAATAGAGTGAAAACACAGTAAAAATGCTGGAAGAAAAAAAAAGAAGAATAAAGAAAAAAAAAAAAAAAACCCAGTAAAAATGTTGGAAGATGAAGAAGAAGAGTGTAAAAACACAGAAAACAGTAAAAAATTTGAAAGAAGAAGAAGAAAGAAGAAAACATAGTAAAAACCTTGGAAGAAGAAGAAATAAGAAGAATTTCGAAGTTGAAGAAGTAAGATGCGACTCATCGCACGCCACTTACTGTTGTAGTTGGAGCTGCCTCGATTTGCATGAGGCTTCTTAACAATCATAGCCGACAAACTTTTTTTTTTTCCTGTGCTGGTGTGGTGTTTTAACACGTGAAACGAGAATATTAAACGGGAATTGTAGACGGGATATGTAGCAATGCTCTTGTTTAAAAGCAAGAAAATCAGCATAGTACTTTGCCATCCATCCTTCCATGATCTCAACCTCAATCTTTCACTGCATGAGCAATCGTTGCGAATCACTTTGTTTCGTGGTATATATATATATATGTGTATGTGTGTGTGTGTGTACACACACACACACACATATATATATATGTGTGTGTGTGTATATATATATATATATATATTACAAGTATTTGCACAATATATTTTGAAAAACCGATTGTTGGATTTGATACCCCTCTTATATATGTCATGTCTGCAAAAAATCACGGTGATCCAATGGTCTGTTTTTGAAAAATGTCGGGATGTAAAACTATGACTTTTTTGTTCATCAAAATGTCACTATTTTTTCACCATCTATTTTTCTGAAACACACCGTTGGATTACTGTGATTTTTAGCAGACATGACTTACATAAGAGGGATATTAAATCCAACAGTTGGTTTTTCAAAATATACTGTGTAAATGGTTATAATTAAGGTGACCTGATGCAACTTACATCAAATCGACCTGACCTTAATTAGCATTCCTCTATGTATATATATATTAGTGAAATGATGAAGTAAGGGATACCTTATTTTATTAAAATAAGCTAATGTCTTTTAACCGTTAGATCTCGAGCATGGTATGAAATCTAACGGTCATAGAACAATAGAACATTAGCTGATTTTAATAAAGTAAGATATAGCTGGTAGAAACATTACTCTCTCTATATATAAGCAATGAGATCCTGAGATCTCGATGTGTGATATTAATTAGCTTATAGCCTTCTACTACAATATGTAATAGAAAAGGATAGAATTGATAACATAGGGCCGCTTAACGTGGAAAATGATAGAATTTTTAACATTGTCAAAAGTAGAAGGATAGATTGATAACATTGTTAAAAGGGTTTTATATCAAGTATGAGAGTGTTATACCAATAGGCCCCTGCATTTTTTGATGATATTTGTACGTGTGAAAGTTGATTAAAATGGACAAAAATACCCTTTCATTAACAGAATATTATCCAATTTTATCCAATTTTATCAAAAAATCAACTTAATTATATTATCCAATATATCTCCATGAATCAAGGAATATTTCAAATATTGAAACTCATTTACAAAGGAAAGTCCATCCTAATCAACTTCCCTAAAATCAAGAGATTATATCAAGATAAAATTAAGGGATTTCATCATCATTTTCATCTATAAAAAGAGGGCCAAAAGCATATAAATCCTATAATTGAGAAAAAAATCACCATTTTAGTTCATCAATTATTTTAGCAAAAATAATTGAAGGTTGCAGTTATTGTAGAACATAAATCACCAATTTAAATATGACTCACAGTGAACTTAAATCATATATACATGACTCTATTTGGGCCAAATCAAAACATATGACTCACTGTGAACTTATTTTTATTTGTTTGGCAAGTTCTTTACTCATTAATCTGAGTCATGCCTCATAGTATAAAAAAATCATAACTTTTTTGTAAATCAAAATCAGAGATGCATGACTCATAAATGTTTGAAAATATAGAGTGAAGTTTTATAGAGATTCATGACTCTCTGTAAATCTTGAGACCACAATTACATGCAAAATAGCATGTTAAAAAAAATCCCAAAATAAGTGGAGATATATGCCTAATAGTATAAAAAAATCATAACTTTTTTGTAAATCAAAATTAGAGATGCATAACTCATAAATGTTTGAAAATATAGAGTGAAGCTTTACAGAGATTTATGACTCTCTGTAAATCTTGAGACCACAATTACATGCAAAATAGAAAACACCACGACATGTGAAGTATTTATAATTATCATTACACAACAAATCTTGTCTAAGAGTCAGGTGTATAGGTATACATATATCTTTAATCTACTTTACGAATTAAACGTTGGAAAATATAATTTTCGGATTTACAGAGATACTTGTATCTCTGTAAATATTGAGCTTCTTCGATGGTTTCAACTAATAATTCCTTTTGTTTTAGAAATCTTGTAAAGAAAGACGAAAAAAACTAACCTTTTTGATAAACAATCTACACATTAGATTCCTTGAAGATTTTGTCTTCTTAGAGCTGGAGAAGTTAGAGATTTCTTGGCAGAAAGTGGCAGAGAGTATCATTGTCAAAATTTCAGAGTGGATTAAGGCTAAAAGGGTGGATTAACCATTAATATTTATGATTTTCGTTTCTGTATAAGAGGGGTATAAAGCTTTAGGAGGAATTAAAATCACATGTCCGTAGCGGTTTCTTGGAAGATAGCCACCTGGTTCCTCAGGGCTCAAGTTCAACATTGACGTGTCAACTTTGGGTATAAGCTTGGCCTTATAAGCTATTGGAGGAGTTCTTCGCAGTGATGAGGATCATTTTTGGTACATTTAATTTCTTGTAAAATTCATTGGTATATATGTCTGATTCGAATTATACAGAATTAATGGTTAGAAAGACTCTGCTAATCATTACTAATTTGGGTTTAGGGAGATCAAGATCTTTGGTTATTGATAGTGACTGTCAAGTGGCACTTTCACGGGTGAATTGGTGCATAAAGCTCCTGGGAGGCCTTTTTTTTTTTGCAATGAAATTTTTATGCCGTGTGTTTCTATTAGGAAGGTGGAGTTTATTTATGTTCCTAGGGGCCTGTTTGGGAACTTTGAAAATTGGTTCTGGCCAGTTCTGATCTCTTTTTACTATATGGTTGTTATATAAATCAACTTCCAGCTCGTTTGAAAAAACTGTGTTTATGTCATATTTTCTGGATATGATTAAACTGATTTGCAGAAAAAATGCACTTACCAAACAGTACTGAATAAAAATCAAGCAGACATATCATCAGCTAGCCAGATTTTTAAGTTTTCCAAACAGCGCCTGGGAGTGGCAATACGATAGTAGATTTTTATGCCAAAGCATGCAAGTTTGCACAAGAATGAGGAGTTTCTTGTGTGGTGTTAGTATTATAAATATATGATTTTTTTTTTATTTTAAATATATTTGTTGTTTGCAGGTCATCTATAGGTGGTTTTTTTTATGCTCTAATACTGTCAACTTTTGGTTAAAGTATTGTTAGGGTGTCTGTCTCATAGCTTATGAGTGGTTGGATTTTTGGAATGGATGTATAATTGAAAGAATTTTTGTGAATAGTTCCTGATATTGGACTATTTGGTTTGTGCATCTAAATTTCACTTTTAATTATCAATAAAATTCTTTTTCTTGTTGATTAAAAAAAACCCGTAAAGATATATAGTACCATTTTGAAGTAAAATTAGGCTATAGGGGCCTAAGTATGAATGTGTCCTAGCTTTAACAACAAAGGTGGACTGAGGGGAATCTTGTCAAGGACCATCCTCAATGTGATCATGAAGGAGATGTATGAATCACTACAATCATAACTCGTGTGACACGGGTCAATTAACAAAGTAAGAGCATGATTGACAATAATCAATCAAAAATAAATAAATAATGCATATGATGCCCAACATTTTTTCTCAAGAAGACTTTGAAAGTAATGTTATTGCAATCCGTTCAAGTATTAAGCCAAGTCCAATTATAAGTAAACCTCAAATAGTTTTAAGGAAATTAACCCCACATATTTACAAAAATATTCCTAATCTCTTTTCACTCATAACAAATTTGTATGTACACTCCATTACCCACATCTTTCCATCATCATTCAAAGACAACGGTAGAACTTAGGGCACAAATGCACCCCACGATACCTAGGCAGCGTATCTCTGTTAACAAGTATTCACCAGCACCATCTCTGACAATGACGAATCCAATTAAGTAGGTATCCTCCCATCGGCTCCCCCAGCTCTCTTTTAAAAACTCGACGATTCACCATCATTGAAACTCGTTGACTCCGATAGGTACCCTCCCATCCTCTCCCCCCGTCTTTCTATCTAAAATTCTAAGCCTTTTTTTTTTTTTTTTTTTTTTGTACAAAATCGTGGGCATGTTCTGAGAACCACAAA
>JAESVK010000152.1:4031416-4051967 GCA_017140935.1 Hamamelis virginiana | reverse complement strand
TTATGAGAACCACAATTTTTTTTTTTTTTTTTTTTAAAAAAAAAAGGCTGGGCTTTTTTTCTAAAAAAAAAAAAAAAAAAAAAAAAAAAAAAAAAGAACATTTCCAAGATATTTTAACTAATAACTCATAATATTTTCAAAATTATTCGACCAATTTTTTTTTCAATATTATTTTTGATACACTAAAATATGTTACTGTTATAGGGTGGGTCTTGATTTTTATCTTCAATATTTAGAGAGTGAGTGAAAATGAATGATTGTGATTTTCATTATTTTGAGGGAAAAAAAATCAAAAAATTAATTAATTAAAGAGAATGAGGAGAATATATATGATCGACTTCGACATGAGTACATGACCAAATATGATTGTGATAACAAACAATTGGATATCGCACAAATAATAGGATCAATGTGATTTTTTTGCATTCATGATAAGTATAAGTGAACATCAAATCAAACAGTCGGTTTCTCAAAATAGCTGTACCAAGTTAGTCAAATACAGTAGGGAGGACGAAGAGGGAGGACGAAGTGGGAGGACGAATGGAATTTTCCAAACTGATGTTATAACATTATATTTCCATCTTCAAGGCTTGAACCAATGCTAGCTGGGTAATGGCTTAGGCTGGATCACTACTACAAAACATGTAAAATGGAATTTTTTATTTTTTATTTTTTATTTTTTGCGTTTACAGACACTTTTTAAAAGTGTCCTTAAAACTTCTTAAATGCGACACTTTCTATAAAATGTGGTCGTTTTAAGGATTTTTGCGATATTTTTAGTAAAGTTTCCATGTACATTGCATTTAAAAGACATTTTACCAAAAGTGTTACCAATGTTTTAGCACCCATCTGCCCTTCAATCTTTTCACATATATTCCGCGCGCACGCCAAACACATTACAAACTTATATCCCGGGCGATCTTTTAACCAAACCCTACGTAGGGCCAAGACAGTATGGTTCTGTTCCCTCAAGAAATCTTCAAGATGGCAACTGCACACGTATGGTTTGAAGTGGGGGGCGTGCCAGAAAGGTTGACCTTACACCGTTTCAAGGTCAAAGATTGGTTCGAAGTTAATCGAGCCAAGATATTATCATCAGACAATTGTGGAAATTCGGCTTTGCCTCAATGAAGAGGACTTTTAATTAATCAAATAAGGCAAAATAATTATAAATAACTCGAAATGTAACAAGTAAAGCAATAAATAAAATGTTTCGAAGAAACCACATAATCATATTATTACCTCCATTTCTGGTACAACAATTATACACTTTTGTTAAAGTCCTTCGAAGCAATCAGACAAAAAATGATAGAAGAGAGAGGGAGAAAGATCTTAGAAGAAAAGGATAGAGGGATAAGGGAGAGAGATCTTAAACGAATGGAAATAGAGTATGGGATGAGAAAAGAAGTCCTAAGGTAAGAAATACATTGAGGTGAGAAGAGATAAAGTAAAGATATGCATAAAGACGTGCGTCTTGTGTGGTTGTTGAACCCTTTGCATGGAGAATCCTTCCTCTATTTATAGACTTGAAGAATACCCACCTTCCATCCGTGTCCAATGAGATATTTACAAGTGTCATAAACCTCCGTGATTCAGTTGAAATCCTCATGTCTTGCTATGTGAGAAAGCTTTGCTTCAATATGATTGGCTTGAAAGAAAACTGCTTAACCGTCTTCAAACCAATTACTGATTGACACCTACCCAATAAAACTGCTGATCCACTATATAAATTTGAATGATTAAATAATCTTATTTAAATCCACAATCTGATAACTGCTATTTGATTTTTAAATGAAACACACCACTAAACTGGAGGTTATAAGCAGTTATTTTAGCATATTAATCTGGTGCAATGTACCTCATTATATGCTTTATCTTATTGGCTCAAAGAATTGAAACTGTCTTCTCTTAAAATATTCGCCACGTGTCCGGATTTCATTGGCCGGTTATTTTTAATAGTAAACATACCCCCCGCATCAAGAGAAACTCTTTTAAGAGTTTCGAATTGATGGGACAAACTCACGTCTCTTCGACTTTATTTCATCATTAGCATTTTTTCAAAGACTGTGAACTGAATTCTCTGATTTTACTACTTCTAAACTTTCAACCTTCCATTGAATCATCAATGGCAACTTCTTCTTCTACTCCTTCGACCACAGAACCATCTTCATCCCTCGTGTTGTCACAAGTCTTCAATGAAACCCTAAAATATCGATCTGGAGATGTTTACCCTCACATTCTAAACCCTCATTCATCTAATGCTAAATATACGGTTTTAGGGCCATCTTTTAAAGGAGAAATCAATAAAGATTTCACTCCTCACTTTCCATTTCCTGAAGAGCAGTAGACTCTACTCCAACAAATAAAGAAACTTGAATGGGATGGAAGACCCATTAGACACTGGCCCAAAGTAAAAACAGGGTGGAACGCTTGGGTCGAACGAGCCAAGAGCTTTAAAGAGTAAGAGTGGTACGAAATAGGAATACATGATGCTATTTCTTTGTCTGCTAAGGGTTTCCAATGCAATGGTAAACTTCTTGCAGCTGCTTTATGTTTTTGGTCTCCTACGTTTAACTGTTTTCACTTTCCATGTGGCCCGATGTCTCCTACAATCATGGATGTTTGTGAAATTTCAAGTGTATTTCCATTCGGATATGAAGTTACTGCTTTTTTAGCTGAAGGTCAATCCCAAGCTTATAATATCCCTTCGAACAAGGACCTTAGCTATTCTACTTTCATTAAAGCTGAGATGAAGGATGATCCCAAGAAATTTTCAAAACAAGAATATATTTCTTTTCTTCTTTTCTGGATAAACAGATTTTTGGTTTGTTCTTCTTCTCAATGAATCACTCAAGAATTTCTTTATCTAGCTAAAGCTCTTTCTTCGAAGCAAACAATTGCTCTAGCTCCTTTTCTTTTGGTCAATCTTTATAAAAGATGTCAAGAAATGCATTCCAAAAAACTTTCTTATCAAATAGGAGGTCTTTTTTGGATTTTACAGTTCTGGCTGTATGCATATTTTCCTGAGATTCGGCCTAGATTGATTGATTTGAAAGAGCAAACTTTTGTAAATTTTGGTGAGAGAATGATGATGACTGAAAATCATACTTCTCTCTCTTTTGAGGATTACTTGAATTTCTTTTCCAAACTGGATCTTCGAAGAAATGCTTCTTTCTTTCAACCATTCTTCGATCCAAAGATTGGACCTCAATGGTTAAAGAAAATTAAAAATGTTCAAACTCAAGAGAATTACCCTTCATATGTGACAAATTCTTGGGCAAGCTTTTTGATCAGTAGAGATCTTATTATTTCTTCTTTTCCTACTAGAGGTAGAGCACAATTTTTTGAATCTCAAGCTGAAACATACTTGCCCAATCTGTTTGCAAGGCAATTTGGCATTCTTCAAGCCATTCCTCTCCCATATGTGTGTTCATTCAACCCAGTTGCTTCCTGCAGAGTAACCTTCAAATCAACTGAACCAATTCAAAGCATCCTTACTGCTTATACTAAATCAAAAAATAATTTTCATTTCTTCCAATTTGGTAAATCAACCATAACTGAAAATTATTTTGAGACTTGGTGGGAAACCAACTAGCAACAAGCATATGGCAGTTTCAATGTTCCAAATTTAGCAAAAACTCTATTCCCATTTGAGCTTCACACCACTGCTTTGGTTGAGGAAGAAGTTTCAGAAAAAACTGTTGCTTTGCTCTCAACTCAAGTTCCAACAGAAAAAATGAAAAAAGAGAAAAAGATCAAAGAAACTCAGCAAATCTCCCCAAGTAAAAGGAAAAGTAGGTAACTTACTGATCATTATATTTTTAGCTATGAAAATTTTATTATTAAAAATCATTGTAATTTCAGGTCAAAGACTTCTCAGTCAAACCAGGCCTAAAACTTCAATCACTGATTCATCAGAAATTATAATCAGTGATGAAGAGAATGAAGAAGAAATAAAAGAAGCTTCTCAATTGGTCCAAAGGAAAAAGGTCCAAATTCAAGAGCCTTCAACTCTGCCTGTTCCTCAAATTTCTCCTGCTATCATACCTGAGAAGGGAAAAGAGAAAATGTATCCTGATCTCTTTCCTGAACAAAGAACAAAAGCTCTCAACAGTCCTTCTCAGCTTCTACAACACACTGCTATTTCTCAGAAAAATGAGAATCTTATTGTTGAAATTTCAGAAGAAATAAAACAAGAAAAGAAAAGAAAAAGAAAAGAAGAGAAAAAGAAAGAGAAACAACTCAAAAAAGAGAAAGAAAGAATTGAAGAATTGGAAGCCAAAGCGGCTTTCTACGAAGCAAAAGCAGAAAAGAAGAAAGAAAAGAAACAAAGAAAAAGACAAAAACAAGTTGAAGAGGAAAACCAACCTCCAATGGAAATTTTATCTCTAATTCCTCTGGCAACAATGGACACTTCTGGTCATATCACTAGTTTTAAGGTATATCACCATACTTTTTAACACTTTGTTTCGTAAAACCATACTAATTTCATAAATGCTTGCCCAGAATACTTTGTTTTAATATTTTAACATTTTTTTTTTCTTTTAGGGTTCTTCAAGTTCAGAAGCCCTTCCTTCCACTCCTGTTACTCCCACATCAACAATTTCTCCATAAGTAAGAGAAACAAATTTTAACAAACAAATTCTATAATGTTGCTTTAAAAGACATACTAATACTCTTATATCTCAGATTCATGAATTACTTCAAAAGATGGCTCTGCATTTCGATACATTACCTCCATAATATTATGCAGCTCTTCAAGCCATAGCCATCTTTGTGAGTAAACATATCATATTTCATTTTGATTGCAATTTATAAATCAAATACTCACTTTTGATTTATTGACACAGTCATCTACAACTATCAAAGTTGATGGTTTAGAAATTCATGTCCAAGAAAGTGTTCCAGCTCCTTCAATTCATACCATCACTCAAACTTCTAAAGTTGAACAAATGAACTCTCCTATGAGGTTCTTAACTTATGAAGTTGTGGATGAGGTAAATACCCTTCAATTCAATATTGTATTAACTTCCATAAACTTCTAATTAACACACACACGCGCACACACACGCACACACACACACACACACATATATATATATATTTATATTTTAGATAAAAGAACAAGAAAGAGAAGAAACAGTACCTGCAGATGTCATTTCTAACCAACTGGAGACTCCACCTATTGATGTATTATCTTCAGAAATAGATGACACTCTTAAACTGGTTGAATTAGCCGCTTCTGCTATTCAAACTCCAGAAGATGAACCAATGGAGCCCCTAACTGTTCATTCTTATTCAACCAAAATCAAGCTCCTATTTCAAAAGTGTTCTTCTATTTCTTTGGGTGACTTGAGTCAAATTGAGCTTCGAGATGAAATTATAGCACAGTGCAATGATCTTCTTCAAGATCTGCAAAATGCATCTCCTGGGTCTCATACTAATCTGAAATGTTTGATTACCCACATGGTTTCTCTAATCAAATACCATGAAGAAATAAAAGTTTAATTAGCTCAGTGCAATGATACTTTGGAAGAAATGCATCTCTTTTTGAACTCACTGAAGGCTAATCTGGAATCTCAAAAAGAGGTAGATCAAACTCTTCAATAGATTGATATAAAAATTCAAGCTCTCCACAAAGAACTACAAGATCTTCAAGCTGAAAAGACTTCGAATCAAGAGAAACTTTTGATTCTGAAATCTGAAGCTCTTCCAGCCAAAGAAAGACTTAAATCTCATCTTGACAATAATCCGCAAATAGCAAAGAGAAAGAAAGGACTCCTCCAATATTTAGACAGCAGCAATGCTGATTGGGAATGCTTCAAAAAATCATTACAGTTCTTTTAGAAAAATGTACTTAGAACAATCTTATCATTTCTTTTATGTAAACTCTTGCTTTTAGCTTTTTTCTTTTTTTTTTTGAATATATATATTTCTTTTGTGTTGGTTACATTTTCCTATTTTCCCAAATTGTTGGAAAATACTCTTTCAAGAACCTGCCATTAATCTTCTTATTGTGCACATATTCATTCATTCCCCTTAAATGGTATGCACCACCTTTTAAAATTCTATGGATCTGAAATGGCCCTTCCCAATTTGCTGACCATTTCCCAAATTTTTTATCCTTCAAACCAATTGGTAAAATAGTTTTCCATACTAAATCACCTTCTGCAAAAGTTTTGATTTTAACTCTTTTGTTGTAAGCCCTTGTAGCCTTTTTCTTTTGAATTTGGATTTGATTAAGAGCATTAACCCTGTCTTCATCAAATTTTTCAAGTTCCATATACATGGATTGATGATAATCTTCTAATGACAATTGATGTTGTTTCGCTACTCTTAATGAATTTACGTTTATTTCCATCGGGAGTACTGTATCATGCCCATATGTTAATGCATATGGTGTTGTTCCAGTACTTGAACGCTTCGAAGTTTTATAAGCCCATAAAACTTCTAATAATAACCCATGCCATTCTCTTAGATTATCTTCAATCACTTTTTGCATAGTTTATTTAATAGTTTTATTCGAAGATTCTACTTGACCATTGGCTTGAGCATAGTAAGGAGTACAATGAATTAAAGTAATTCCATATTGATCAGCAAAATCTTTAACTTCACTTCCCACAAACACACTGCCTTGATCTGCAGTAATAGTTTGAGGAATTCCAAATCTACTCATTATTTCCTTTATGAAATTAATAATGTCACACTGATTTATTGAAACCATAGGTTTTGCTTCAACCCATTTTGTAAAATAATTAGTCGCAACAATAATAAAAGAATGTTGCTTAGATGAAGGAGGAAAGATCTTTCCTATTAAATCCATTGCCCAACCTCTAAATGGCCATGGTTTAATAATGGAATTTAATTCAATAGCAGGCCTATGATGCAGGTTCCCATGTTTTTGGCAAGCTTGACAACCTTTAGCATATTCGATGCAATCTTTAAGAATCGAAGGCCAATAAAATCCATGTCTTCGAATCAACCATCTCATTTTTATTTCGGGTTGATGAGCTCCACAAGTTCCTTCATGGACTTCTCCCATTATTTTCATTGATTCCTTTAAATTTGGGCATCTAAGTAATAAACCATCAGCCCCATTTTTATATAATATATCATCATACAATATATATTTAATGGCTTTAAGCCTTATTGCCCTTGTTGTTTGAGAATTTTGGATTAGAAAGAAAACCTAGTATTGGTGTTATCCAATCTTCTTTAACAACTTGCACTTCATTTACTTCTAAGGGTATACCTCTATCTAATAAAGAAGGCAATATTTTCTTTTTATTCTCAAAACATAGCTCTTTTTCCCAAAGATTTTCTTTGAAACCTGAAGCAATCTGAGCCAAAGTATTAGCTTCTTCATTCATAAACCTTGGTATGTAATCAATGACTGCATCATCAAAATTACATAATAAATGCACATCACTCAAATAATAAGGGAGTAAACTAGGGCTTAAACACTTATATTCTCCTTTTACTTGGTTTACAATTAACTGGGAATCTCCCATAACTTCAATCATTTCGGCTCTCCATTCTTTTAATATTTCCAAACCAAATATTAAAGCTTCATATTTAGCTTGGTTATTTGTTCCATTTTGCTCAAGTCTGAGACTAAACTTGGTTATAATTCCTTTTGGAGACTCAATGACCACCCCTATTCTAGAAAAGTGACTGGTCTTCGAACCATCAAACCACATTCTCCAAGGAGCAAAACCAATACTAAAAGAATCAAATTCCGTTTGTTTTATGTCAAGGCATGGATGATCAGCCAAAATATCTGCTAAGGCTTGACCTTTCACAGCCTTTTGAGGTATGTAAACAAAGGCAAACTCTGTTAAGCCATAATCCATTTCCCAATTCTATTATTTAACAAAGGTCTGGACAATATATATTTTATTAAATTAAACTTAGATAAAACAATCTCATTCCTTGGAAGCAAATAATATCTGAATTTCATTGCAGCAAAATACAATGTAAGGCACAATTTTTCGATTGATGAATATTTGCACTCAGTACAATTTAAGGCCCTACTCAAATAATATATGGCCTGTTCTCTAAAATCATCATTGTCTTGTGCTAAAAGGCAACCAATGGACTCCTCTGCTGCTGAAATGTATAACTTCAAAGGTTTATCCAACCTTGGTGGCATCAAAACTGGTGGATTAACTAAATAAGTTTTGATAGCTTCGAAGGCTTTCTGATGCTCTTCAGTCCATTTGTACTCATCTTCAATCCGCAGCCTTAAAAGTGACGAGAACACTCTAGTTTTACCTGCAACATTTGAAATAAATCTTCGAAGGAAATTTAATTGTCCTAAAAACCTTTGTAATTCATTTTTAGTAGATGGAGGCTTTGCATTAATAATTGCTTTTGCTTTATTAGAATCTACTTCAATACCTTTGTTGTGTATTAAGTAGCCTAAAAAGTTTCCAGCCGTCACATCAAAAGCACACTTCTGTGGATTTATTTTTACCTTATAAAGCCTCATTCTTTTAAATACCCTTTCTAAATATTCTAAATGATTTTCCACATTATTTGATTTGATAGATATATCATCAATATAGCATTCCAGAAAATCACCTATCATATCATGAAAGATAGCATTCATAGCTCTTTGATACGTAGCTCCTGCATTTTTCAACCCAAAGGGCATTACAATCCATTCAAAAGTACCAATACTGCCAGGACATCTAAATGCAGTTCTATGGACATCTTCTTCAGCAATATATATTTGATTATATCCTGAATGTCCATCCATGAAAAACATCATTTGATGTCCTGCTATTCCATCTATCAATAAATCCACAATAGGCATTGGATATTCATCCTTTGGTGTAGATAAGTTAAGATTTCTAAAATCAATGCAAACTCTCAATTTGCGATTCTTTTTTATCACAGGAACTATATTAGATACCCATTCAACATACCTGGCTGTCCGAATGAAACCCGCCTTCAACAGTCTTTCAATTTCTTCTTTGATCTTTGAGATGACCTTAGAGGCAAGTCTCTGAGGTTCCTGCTTAAATGGCTTGAAGCCTTCTTTAACTGGCAACCTATGCTTAACCAATGACCTGTCTAAACCAAGCATTTCATGATAATCCCATACAAAGCAATCGTTATATTCTTTTAGCAGAAATATAAACTTTTACCTAGTTGCAGCATCTAAAAAATTACTAATAAAAACTATCCTAGGACAAATATCACTTCCTAAATTAACTTCTAACAAAGTATCAGAGTTACGCAACTTCAAATTAAAAGATTGTTATGAAATTAAAGTAACATCATTATCAAACAAGACTTTTGATTCATCACGTTCATCTTCCAGAATGCCCTCATTCCAACTTGCATAAATCAATTCCTCTCCTAAAAGCTTTGAATGAATGGCTTCGACAGCCATTCTTTCTAAGGCTGACTGAACAGCCTCGTTTTCTAATCTCTCAAAGGGATTAGGCATTTGATTCATCTTCCATTTTCTCAGGACCACTGACTGGTCCTATGAATTGACAAAGTGCATCTTCCCAAATTCTATCTTCATTGACTGATGGAATTTTACTCAAATCTACTGGGCCAATCGGTTCTTCATAAAGCCTGGCCTCCTTCACGTTCGAAGCTATATTGAATGGTTTGTTATCAGCCTCCACCATTTCAAACTCTGCATTTTCATTCAGAAGTATCAGTTGTTGATGCATCGAAGATGAAATACATTTATTAGCATGTATCTAATCTCTACCTAATAATGCATTATAATTTGAATTTCCTTTAACAATAAAAAATGCTGTCATAGTAGCTTTCGAGCCAATAGTTAATTCTACAAGTAATATCCCCTTTGCTTTTTTCTTATTTCCAGCAAATCCAGAGATCACAACCTCTGTTGGAAGCAATTTATTTTCTTCTAAATTAAGTTTTTTCAAAGTGGTAACTGGCATAATATTAACGGCTGCTCCATTATCTACTAGAATTCGATTCAATGGACACCCATTAACATGTGCCTTTACAAAAAGGGGTTTTAAATGCTTTGTCATCTGAAAAGTGGGTTTTGCAAATTTATAAACCTTACCATTCGCTTGAAGTTCGACTTCAGACTCCACTATTTCAGGACAAAAACCTTGAGTATCTTCAATATCTCCTTTGATGCAGTTTTGTTGTCCAGGTTTGGCTTCAAAAGAAATTGGTAAGGTAAAAGCCATGTTAATGTTTACCTCATCCATCATCGGATCAAAGTCTTGACCTTCAGGAAAACAAACTTCTTTCGAAGTATCAATTTGCAAATTATTTGGCTTTTCTTCATCAATTTCCATAGCCTTCTTGCACTGTTCAATGATTGAGAATAATTTGTTTTCATCAACCACTGTCATGTGCTTCTCCTTTTCATCTTCCATAGTCTTTCTTTCAAACCTGGGATTAGGCTTTGAAAATTCCACATTTTCTTGAACATTGATATTAACATTCTCCTGCATCTTGGCATATCTTCGTTGCAGCCTTCTTTTTTGAGCTTTAGACATAAAAGGTCGATATTCCAACTCTTGGTTTTTAGGATCTCTTAAAACAAACCAATTGTTGATAGGTGCCTTCGGTGGAATAACCAATTTTGGTTTACCGAATTGCCTCGAAGTTTGTCCTCCTTCTGCAAAAAGACCTGCATTCTTTCCATAGTCTAAAGTACAGCCTTTAAAATTAGGCTAATGAGGGTTAGGCACTTTTGGTTTATAAAAATGGTTATTATTTCTCCAACCGAAATTCTGTTGGTTAAAATTTGATTTATTCATATAACCAGGCCTAACATACTGAAGATTCTTTTGTGGATGAAAAGGTCCATAAGAAAATTTATGATGGGGATAGTTAATATATGGTGGTTTAGGATGATTTACTTTACCTTTACCCTTTTCCCACGGCTTCACAGAATGGTCTGTCTTTTCCAAATATGAATAACCCATTTCAGTTGCTTTAATGTATTCTTCACCACTTTTAATACATAATTGCTTAAGAATCCCTGGATCTAGCTTTGATGATGTTGACACCAAAGGATCTTCAAATATAGGCAATTCTGCTTCAGTTTCTGCCTTGGATCTAATAACCAAATTCTTGGCTTCTGGTTTGAAGATTAACATTTTCTTGCTTTTCCAAGTAGGAAATTCCGCATTATGCATCTCAATAGATAATTCTTTCACTCCACTCTGTGAATTCTCCAAAGAAAATTCATCCTTACTTTCTTCAGAATGGATTGATTTGTGATCTTCTTCACTTCGATTTTCCTGTAACATAAATCGAATAAAAGCAATTTTGTCAATTCCAAACAATAATGTTTTCCAGTTATGGATATCTTGATTATTTTGTATTCCTTGATCTCTATTTTTTTTAAATAATAAATGAACATCATGGAATTCGACTTCAGCTTCTTGAATTAAAGGGAAAGGATTGTTATCAATTCCCATAGATTTTTCACCTTTGTCTGGGAACTTTAAATTTCCTTTTTGAATCTGTTATTGTATTACATTTCTAAATACAATACAATTATTTGTTGAATGTCTCCAAGAATTATGCCATTTGCAATATTCTTTGTTCTCTATTTCTTTAAAATTTGGAATTTTATGACCCTTAGGCAATTTTATGAAATGACCATTCAACATATGGTAAAAAATGGAGTCTACTTTTGATATGTCAAAAGAATATTGCCTTGAAGATTCATTTGAAGCATTCTTATTTGCTTGGTAACTTATTTTACTATTGATTGCACCATAATATAGCATACTTTTATTGCATTATTCCCATAATTTTGTACATACTTGAGTCATTTATCTTGTAAATAGGTGCGTTTGACTCTTTTGTTGTTTTTGAGCCTTTGTAGGTTGAATGCACTTAAATGGATGCTTTTTGCATGCAAAGTTGGACCTTGGAAGTCTTCAAAGATTGAATTACACAATGAGACCACCATGGTTGGAAAGTAGACTTCTCAAGCTTCGCGTGTATATAAAGAACGTACAAATCCGACTCCGGACGAGAAAGTTATGAGCATTTGAAATCGGGACAACTTTTTAGGCAATTTCTGCATTTGAGTACCGGTACTGAAATTTGAGTACTAGTACTCGATGCTAATTTTGAGGGCAGCGAGGTTTGAGTACCGGTACTGAGCCCCGATTTTACAGCAGTTTTGTGTATTTTGAGTTTTTAAGCAAGGTTACTTTGGTCTTTTCATCCCTCATTCTTTGTAACCCTAGAGGGGGGTATAAATACTACATTTTGCAGCTGGTTTGTCACTCTCCCACTTAGTTTTAGGGGGCTTAACCTATTTTCTTCCTTTAGGGGGTGTTTGGGAATCCCAAAAACCGGGTCCAGTGGGGATAAGGTTGGTCCAACTCTTATAAACCATGTTTGGTAAGTCGTTTATCTGGTTTTTAGTTGTTTTAAAATTGGCTCAAAAACCGTATAAGATTGTTCCAACTCTTCCTTGGTTTTCATAAAAACCACATAAGAAAAAGCCAAAAGGCCCTCATCTAGCTGCTTCCCCCGACTCATTGTAACTCTCTCATCTCTCATCTCTCATCTCTCATCTCTCACACACCCAATAGAAATATGTTCTCTCTCTACCTCTCATCTCTACACACACTGTCTCTCAAGATCTGCTCTTCATCCTTTGCCTATGCGTTTTGGCGTAGAAGGAGCGCTCTAGAATGGCGAAGGACGTGAACTGTTGAAGTCGAAATCCATGGTTGGTGCCGGAATCACCACTTGCATCTTTAGTTTTTTTTTTAGGTGGCCTGCGGGGTTCTGATTGTGGAACAAAGAGGGCTTTAATGATACTTTCTGGAAGTAATTATAAACAAAAAAAGGTTGGGAGCTAGACAATGGAGGAAGGAGGAGAGAAAGAGTAGGAGAGGTAGAGAAATTTGACCATATGAGGCGTTAGGAGCCGCCTGGATTTTGATTTGGAAAATTTGAATAAGAAATTTTGAATTGATGATGAAGATTTAGATGTTAGGGTTTTGATTTATAATTTTATTTTTGAAATTAGAAAATTTTTTATTTGTTGGGAATTTGGGATTAAGTTTGTAGGGAAAAAAGAAAAAAAAAATCAGTTTAGTCTTTGACAAACACGTATAAACTAAACTCAGTTCAACCAAAAATCAGTTTTGGTAAGAACTATTTATGAAAGTTGGTTCTAGTCCAAACTACTGAAATGCCAAACAGGCCCTTAGGAGTAGTGTTAACCTAGTTTTCTTTTAGTTTTAGGAGTAGATTAGTTTTCTTTCAAGTTTCTTTGAGTTTTATGTAATGTAATTTAGTTTCTAGCTTGTAAAACTTTGTTTCTTCATCTTTAATCAATAGCCTAGCATTTATTTCAAGTTCCTTGCATTTATTTGTTGTTGTTCTTGCATTTACTTCTTGTTTTCTAGTTGTAATGGAGTTTTAAGCCTCCAAGGTAGGATTCGAACGGTGGAAACCCATCATCAACCAAGGTAACAACACTCTCTCTTTCATTTGTGCTTAAATGGAAGTTGTATGATAGGAAATACTCACTACCTCTTCTTGACATCTAGTTTGGCATCTTCTTGACTACTTGTAGACAAGCTATGCTTGGCACATGTAGTGCTTGAACCTTATATGCACTCTAGGTGTTTGATAAAATGTCCAAGTGAGCATTTACTATCATTCTCCTATCTTTCTTTGTTTTAAATGCTTCTAAAGTTAAATCTTCCATCAAAGACCATTTTTCAATGGATCCAAGATGAGAATCCTAATGAGAGACGCTTGTTGCTTGGTTGTGGATGAGTGGAAATCCTAGAATCCTACCATTTACTTTTATTGCTTTAATTTAGTTAATTCTCTACAATCACCACTCAACAATCAAAACCCCCAATGATTTACTTTTATTGCACATTCATTGGTTAGCAAAACCTAAGGATCATTTAGACCAGTTCCACTCCCTGTGGAGATGACCTGAGGACTCCCTCAGTATTTATTATGCTTGGCGATATCTAAATTCCTACGCTTGGGAATATATTGAGCACACCCACAATTGACAAGCAACTATCTATCTTTATTAGTGCATCACAAGTAAATGGTGATTTGCCGATTATCTCAGCAGCATCTATCTCATAATTTAGATCATAATAATAACTATTAAAAGATGAACTTTGTCTTTGATATTCTTCTTTTAACAAAGTCTCATGTCTCGAAACTTTTGCAGTTAACTCCATTAGGTGCCTGAACTCTATTCCGTCAAATTTCTTCCTTAATTCGAACCCTAAACCATTCTGAGCTAACTTCACAAATTCATATTCAGGTAAACTAATTCTGCACTTATTTTTTATTTTCTTAAACTATGAATAAATTGTGAAGCTTTTCATATGTTTTTTCCTTTAGTCTTGCTAGATCAGCCATAGAAACTTCAGGATCTGATCTAAAAAACTGAGTATGAAACATTTCTTCTAATTGTACCCAGTTTTGGATAGAACCTGGTAGGAGATTTACATACCAAGTAAATGCATTCCCTGTTAATGAATTTGAAAACAATCTTAGTTTCAAAAAATCATTATTTCCAGCTTCACCACATTGTCCAGTGAATCTCCCAATATGCTCTATAGTTGATTGTTCTCCTTCACCAGAGAATAAGACAAATTCTGGAACTTTATACCCTCTTGAGAATTCATAAGTTCTATCAATTCATTCTAGGTATGGCTTTCGATATATTGGAACCTGGACATTTCTATTAAGGGATCCATATGTTTCTTGAATCAACTCAAGGAGTTGATTTCTAGTTGCCATAATGAGTTGATTTTCTTGTATGTTTGTATTAATATTTTGATTTTGAAAGACTCTAAGGTTCTCATTTGGACTTCGATTCAATTTAGTTCTTTCATATTCACTAAATTTTCTTCCAATCAACCCCCCCGTTCATTGGTATTATCAATGTTAAGATTAATCTTTCCTGAATCATACAAAAGATTCGTGAATTGATTTGAATCTAATTGAAACGAATCATTTTTCTGAATATCATTATAACTAGACCTTATGGGCTGAGTGGTAAATTCATCAAAATGGAATCCACTATTCATTTTGTTTACTTCAGATGAACTACTACTTGGTTTATTAACATCTACCAATGTAGGAAATATAAACTCACTTTATTGAGCATTCATCACTGTTTTTGACTTATTTATATCATTAAGGCTACTTATTGGCCTTGAATTTTCATTTTGGCCATAGATTGACCTTATATACTCATTCTGGCCATAAATTGGCTTTGTCCCTACCAACCCCCCAAGTTCTAAATTTACTTGAGGGGGAGCTCCCAACAAAGAACTTCCTGGAGAATTTGGGACTACATTTTGTTTCTTTTGCAAACCATTATATGTCTTATCATTCATAGAAGGACATTGTTTATTCATAGTATTAATAATGGTTTGCTGTAATTGTTGAGTAATTTCAATTACTATTGGCCGAAAGATCTCAGAAACTTGTACTGCTAACTGCGACAAAATTTCTGGATTAATGTTCTGTAGGTTGGCTCTTTCTATATTAGCTTTAACCCTTAAATCTTCATCATTTTGTAATAAATTCAAATCTTCATGAATGGTTTCAAGGCCATCTTCTGGCCTATTCTAATATTGATTAGAAGATTCTACTTGTTTAGATCTCCTTGTCATCATAACAAGTAATAGTAATTAATCTTTGCCTTAATTGTCCCACCGGGCGTGCCAAAAAATATATTCCCTCAAGAAATCTGTAAGATGGCAACTGCACACGTATGGTTTGAAGTGGGGGGCGTGCCAGAAAGGTTGACCTTACACCGTTTCAAGGTAAAAGATTGGTTCAAAGTTAATCGAGCCAAGATATTATCATCAGGCAATTGTGGAAATTCGGCTTTGCCTCAATGAAGAGGACTTTTAATTAATCAAATAAGGCAAAATAATTATAAATAACTCGAAATGTAACAAGTAAAGCAATAAATAAATTGTTTCAAAGAAACCACATAATCATATTATTACCTCCATTTCTAGTACAGCAATTATACACTTCTGTTAAAGTCCTTCGAAGCAATCAAACAGAAAATGATAGAAGAGAGAGGGAGAGAGATCTTAGAAGAAAAGGATAGAGGGATAAGGGAGAGAGATCTTAGACGAATGAAAAGAGAGTATGGGATAAGAAAAGAAGTCCTAAGTTAAGAGATACATTGAGGTGAGAAGAGATAAAATAAAGATATGCATAAAGACGTGCGTCTTGTGTGGTTGTTGAACCCTTTGCATGGAGAATCCTTCCTCTATTTATAGACTTGAAGAATAACTACCTTCCATCCGTGTCCAATGAGATATTTACAAGTGTCATAAGCCTCTGTGATTCAGTTGAAATCCTCATGTCTTGCTATGTGAGAAAGCTTTGCTTCAATATGATTGGCTTGAAAGAAAACTGCTTAACCGTCTTCAAACCAATTACTGATTGACACTTGCCCAACAAAACTGCTGATCCATCATATATATTTGAACGATTAAATAATCTTATTTTAAATCCACAATCTGATAACTGCTATTTGATTTTTAAATGAGACACAGCACTAAACTGGCGGTTATAAGCAGTTATTTCAGCATATTAATCTGCTGCAATGTACCTCATTATATGCTTTTTCTTATTAGCTCAAAGAATTGAAACTGTCTTTTCTTAAAATATTCGCCACGTATCCGGATTTCATTGGGCAGTAAATAGTAAACAAGTTCAGCATTGTCTCTGTCATCCAGCAACTCTCCTCCTCCGGCGATTTCCTTCTCAATCTCCTTTCCTCTCCTCCGGCGGCTTCCACTCCTCCCCATTGTCTCTGAAATTGATCAGGCTTTTTCAAAGGTGAGTGAAAGATTCTCACTCTCTCTCCACCCATCTCCGGTGACGGTGTCTCCGTTCATGGATTCTGGTAAAAAATCTCACTCTCTTTTCACCTATTTTTTATTTGGTATATATATATATATATACACACATACACGTATAATATTATTTTCTAGGTGCTGTTGATAGGAGTATCGGACGTTGGTAAATAGAACCCTTATATTTGGGTTAAACATCCTCGAATCAAAGCCACCATTTCAATGGATTTCGCTAATCGCTTTAGTCATCAATACTTGCGGCTTGGTACAATTCTATGAAGACCTATAAGAGGAAGGTTACATTTGTAGTCCAATAAAATTACCTGCCTAGCTAATGTGAATAAAAAGCATAGGCGGACATATATAATTATATGGCCGGGCTCTATATCCATAAGCCCTTTTTTATAAGTTTTCTTTATTTAAAAGTCCTCTAATCTTTTCACTTTACCCACAGGTCCTTTTTATAAGGTTTGTTTAATTTGCAAAAGCCCTACTCTTCTAGCTAGGACTCTTCTTGCTTTTCATGGAAGGAACCGTAGAGAGAGCGGGCTACACCTAGCTTAGCCTATCCAGTTAGTGACGGATCAAATGGCTTCCCAACTGTTGATATATACAACAGCCAAACACAAACTTCTCATGATCTCCACAAATTACTTGTATATTCCTTGATAACTTGTATCAATCTTCTTTTTCTTTTTAGTTTCGGGTTTGAGTTGTTGCTTGGCTCTCTCAAAATTGTCCACCATGGGCAATCAATTACTTCTCCCTAGGCATCACTCCTTACTATAAGTCTCCCCTTCTCTGATTTGGAGCTGGAGAAGAGAGAGAGAGTTGTTATTGTTTGAAACAAAAATTATTGGATCGATAGGATCGAATTTGAAGCATAAAAATTAATTATCATAGAACAAAAGTATAAACAAAATAACTATGATATACCTTCAGCCATGCTCATTAAACCGAGTCTTCTACTTTCTCCACAATCTCCTTTGATGGATAGGTTTTAACTGAACATGTGAGAGTAGGGGTCCAGCTATCCTTTTATAGAGAAAACTTTTATAGAGTTTGAATTCATGACAAACTCTAAGGGATAGCCATCTACATCTTCCTCTATCCTTATCTTACACCAATAATTAGAGTGTAGCTAAGGTGTTGCTAATTTCCATGTACCTTAATCACTGGCCATTAGATGGGAGTATAGGCATGCCTATCTAACTAGAGCAACCAACCAATCCGATTTTTTACAGTTAGAAACTATTGATCATTGACCCACATAAAAAAAAAAAATTCTTACAAGAGTGAGAGGGAGGTGAAGGAAATTAGCGGATAAAACTTAATCAGATCAGTTCTAGATGAATCAATGGTTGGTTTTGTAGAAAACAATTTTGCTATATTGGGCTATGTTTTTTGGCAGAAACTGATATATTTGCATGAAACTGATGCATTTGCAAAAAGCTGATGCAAACTTAGTTTATTGAGAAATTCATTAGTTTTTCTGTGAAAATGCATCAGTTTTCATAAGCACGCTTCAATTTTAAAAGAAATCATCAGTTCAATGAGAAATGTATCAGTTTGTTTTTTGGTTTTGCAAAAACTGAAACATTTGCTTGAAACTGATGCAATTTTTTATAGCACCTCTGGGTCTAAAAAAATTGCTGAGACTTTTGGGTAAAAAAGAATTTAAATTGAGACTTTTGAATAATTTTCACTATAATTATTTTATGAGCAATGCTATTTCACCCGTCCAATATTTCTTTCACCCATTTTTTATAATTCATATAGCACGCTGCACCTCGATCCAAAGGAGGTACGGCCACTGTGAGTATTTGGGATCCATGCATTGATGGAATACACCCAAAAAATGGCTCCAAAATCTAGATGAAAATAATGGCCACGCGCGGTTTCCAACCACTACTGATGCCTTCAGCATTACCACTCCCCACAACATACATTCCATGGGCAATTAATTGAGAAGATATAATTTCAAAGCATACAATTATGGTTAATTTTAGCAGTCTTCGGCTCCATAATTTCCTCTAATAACATTGGAAAGGTTTCTATAATTAAAGTATTGAATTTTTGCTGCTTTTATTGTTTGAATGCAAGAAGATCAGCGTTGTACTTAGCGATCCATCCTTCAATGATTTTAACCTCAATCTTTCGCTGCATCACCAACCATTCTGGATCACTTTCATTTGCTCGGAGTATATCTAAACAATGAGATCCTGCACACACACACACATATATATATAAGGATTGGATGATAGCAATAAAACGTACTCCTAGTTTGTGTTTTTAGTTTTTATTTTTTATTTTTTTCAGATGGGTCACACGTTCACTGCAAAAATAAGTGGGCAATTGCTACTATAATTTTGCAATGGAAATTGTTACTGTAGCGACCGAAAAAATCCATCGCGATTGCCTTTTTTTTTTTTTTTTGTAGTGATTTGCTACTGTATGTCCAGCTAAAAATGATATAGCCACCTTAATATATAATTTGCAAACCAAAAGATGAAAAAATAAAAAAATAAAAAGGAAAAAGAAAAACAATGTATAATTAGGGTATTTCCTATATATATATATATATATATATATATATATATATATATATATATTACAGCTGGGTGTTTTTGTGTGTGTGTAGAGAAGATATATTGAGATGAGGACATACCATTGACTGTAGAGACAGCAACAACAGTTTCTGATATACTCTTCAACACCCTATGATCAAAGATAAAAAAAATTAATTCAAATGGGTCAAATAGACTGGACATATATATATATATATATATATATATATATATATATATATATATATAGACACACACACGTGGACATGTTTCGTTTATCAATACTTTTACTGTTAGATTAGATATCTTTCTTATGCATATAATGTTTACTAAAAATTAAGCTAATCGGACACTAATATCCATTCTATCTATAAAGTCACATTTCTAATTAGTAAAATATATCACAGTTTTTCACAATTATAGATAAAGTAGCTTTTAATCTCTAATCGATTTGATATTTTGTAGACATGACGTGTATGAGATGAACATTTAATCCAATTGTAGATTTATCAAAATACAACTCTCTCGTTGGATTTTGCAAATCACTGGTAAAAATATTGATAAAAGTATCGGTAAATTGAACCTGTGAATATATATATATATATGGGTCACGTTCCCCTAACCATTCTTTTCACCATTATTTTTACCATCCGTTTTCAAAACACCTATGTGGATCGAATATTTTGAGAAACCGACCGTTGGATTAGATACTCTTCTTATACAAGTCATATGTGCCAAAAATCATATTGATCCAACGATCAGAGTTTAAAAAATCTCACATTAAAAAACTACGATGTTTTTAATTATAATAATTTTTTACAGTGGCATTTTCAAAAACTAACCATTGGATCACTGTGATTTTTGGTATACATAATGTATATAAGCTGAATATATAATCCAATAGTCCATATATTTATCAAAATATTCAACCCGCATTGGTGTTTTAAAAACGGATGGATGAAAAAATGGTAAAAAGAATGGTTAGGGGAACCTATCCATATATATTACGAAGATAAAATAACATAGGGTTTAATTTGTGGTTACCCCCCACTACTGTAAGGATCTCTGAGCCCATTGGAGAAAATGATGTTGCTAGCAAACCTATGGAGAATCAATTTTATATCCTGCAAT
>JAESVK010000152.1:3985450-4006416 GCA_017140935.1 Hamamelis virginiana | reverse complement strand
ACGTTGAGAAGAATATTTGCGAGAGCTTTGTTAACACACTGTTGAATGTGAAGGGAAAATCAAAAGATAATGCTAAATCTCGTGGGGACTTGAAAGAAATGAAAATAAGACACGACTTGCATGTGCCAGAGAATTCAAAGTTGGCTCCACCGGCACCTCACACATTATCCAAGCTAGAGAAGAAGCTTTTTTGTACTAGGCTGCGAGATTTAAAGCTGCCTGATGGTCATAGCTCTAAATTGGAAATTGTGTCTCGGTAGCTGATTGCAAAATAGTAGGCCTCAAATCTCATGATTGTTATGTCCTTTTGCAGCAGTTATTGCATGTAGCATTAAGGGGATCTTTACCAAAAGGGCCAAGGAATGCAATTTTACGTTTGTGTGCATTTTTCCATGAATTATGCCAGAGAGTGATTGATAGAAACAAAATAGAGGTGCTAGAAGAGGATATTGCAGAGACTTTGTGCATGCTTGAGAGGTTCTTCCCTCCGTCATTTTTTTGATATTATGGTCCACTTGTCAATCCACTTGGGACGAGAAGCACGTTTATGTGGACCAGTACAGTATCGTTGGATGTACCCGTTCGAGAGGTGGTCCCTGCCTTCTTTTCTTTATTTATTTTAATTATTTTGTACTTAATTGTGTTTATAATATCATAATTACTGCTATGTTGCCCTGTAGATATATGAAGGTACTTAAGGGGTATGTTAGGAACCAGCATGACCTGAAGGATGCATAGCTGAGTGTTATCTAGCTGAAGAGTGCATGCGATTTTGTAGTGGATACATTAAAAAGGCATCTGAAATAGGTGGATACCATACCCGAAATGAAGATTTGGGACAGGAAAGAATACTAGAAGGGCGTCCAATTTCAAATGGAGTATCGATTATGATGCCTGATGATATGTTACATATTGCCCACAATTACATCTTGAGAAATACTGCAGAAGTCGAACCATATTTGGGGTAAGTACCGTTAGGCTACTTGAATACACTTGACATAATTATGTAACATTGTACAATTGTCTTGCATGGTTTTTTTTTTTTTTAGAATGCACGTTGAAGAGCTCAAGTGTAAAGACAAGCGTTTGTTAAGGAACCAAACCTTGCTACAAAAGTTACACAATGAGAACTTCTGCAAATGGTTAGAAAACAAGATTCAGTCGAGTGGTAGTACCGTGTTGAGTACGTTGCAGTGGCTAGCATTGGGTCCTAGGAAGTATGTAATGTCCTATTTAGGATATATAATAAATGGACATCGATTTCATAAAAAGGATGCAGAAAAGTCGACGCAAAATAGTGGAGTCTCCATTGATGCTGAAACTATGTGTCGATCTAGTCCGAAAGACAATGCACAAGTGGTTCAAAACATCTCTTAATATGGGGTTATAGAAGAAATTATTCTGTTTGACTACCACAAATTCCAAGTCCCTATATTTAAATGTGCATGGGCCAACATTGGAAATGGCATCAAAGTTGATGATGGATTTACTTTGGTGAACCTCCACCAAGGACTAAATCAATTTGAAAGAGATCCATTCATTTTAGCTTCACAAGCAAAGCAAGTGTTTTATTCAAGGGACACAACAACTTCGAATTGGTATGTTGTGCTAAAAGCACCACCAAGGGGTTTTCATGACTTGTAGATGTTTGATGAGAATACTTATATGCCATATGCTCCACTAGATGTATCAAGACTTGATTTGAACCTTACTGAAGTGGAAGATGAAAATTATGTCAGGCAAGATTGTGAGGACGTTGAAGTGGATGATTAACAATGTTTCAACCTGATTTTGATATATCAATAAACATTTTATGGTGATTGTATGATGTATGAATAACACTTGATTAATATATATTCTATTTCTTTAACTATATTAGTTTCTTTGCATCCTTTTTTATTACTACTTGTGTTGGTTAATGTGATTTTTGATTCATATTCTACCTACAGACTATTATAATTGTAATTTTTTATCATTTATATTTCATTAATTGTTAGTTATACTCTTGTAATTTTGTGCTAATCTAATATATTTGGTTTTCCATTTTGAAAGATTGGAAGGTTTTGGCATTACTTCATTTCAAGTAGGGGATACACAATGTCTTCTGGCAAGGTAACTTACATGTTAGCTTATTGTTTTTCAATTCTTATAGTGCTAAAGATGCTAAAATTACTCTAACCTTTTATTTTTGTTTTGCATGTTATACATAGAGCTCTAAAAAGGGGAGAGGGAAAGCTAAACGTCAACAGGCTGAAGTAATGGCAGCAATTATGGAAGGAGATAGAGTAAATATGCAAATAGGGGAGCAAAGAGAGGAATGGGAATCTACTTCCTCTTAAAGTAACAACAGAGGGAAAGCACAGGTGGGCAGAGGACCCACTAAGTTGAAATTTGATGGTCCACAAAGGGCCTTAATTACAAATGAGCGATTTGATCCCGTTGGTCCAGAATCAGACCAATATGCCTCTCAAATAGGGGCTTTGGTGCCGGAGCAAATACCATTGAGCATGGGGAGTTGGCACCAAATTCCCCGAGAAATGAAGGAGAAAGCTTGGGAAGTAGTGAAGGTATTATTTGCTTATATATATAGTAAATTAATGTGTATTCATATGTGTTTTAAATTTAACTAACACTATAATTGTTCACACTTGCAGCAACATTGGAAAGTCAATGAAGATGACATTAAGAAGGGCTTTCAAATGATGGGCAAATCGCGAAGGAATACCAAATGTAGATTAACAGCCAAAATAAAACAATTCCATGAAAATGCAGTAGATAGTAATAGTGAGGATATGGACATAAATGATTTGAAGCCCGCTTATGTTAATGATAAGGATTGGGAATCATTTTTGAGTCACCGAGAGTCCCAAAAATTTAAAGTAAGTAATTTGTTTCACATAAAGAAAGGTGAAAAATTTCTAAAATCATAGTTTTACTTCGGTTTGAATTCTCATTGTTTCCAATTTTATTTTACAGGAACAAAGCTTAAAAAATCGAGAGATTAGAAAGAAACAGACGTTCGTTCATCGCTTTTCTTGTAAAGGATTTGCTCGAGTAGAGTATGATTTGGTAATAAGTACTCATTTCCCATAAGATATAAATTTATGATAGACATTGTGCTATTATATTCCTAATTAGTTACTCTATAACAACAATTATTTTGCCTATAGAAAAATAAAGCTGAAGATCCTTCCAAAATAACAAGAGTTGATGTATGGACGCATGGATATACAAAAGGGGGAAATACAGATAATCCCGCAGTTGCAGATGCCATTGTAAGCTGTTTTTTGTTTATTGTTTTTTCCTATGAGATTTATAGTGTAACTACGTATTAATATATAATATGCCTTGCAGCGTCGAATGGAAGAGTATGCCCAGAGGCCTCAAGGTCAAGCCCAGACAGGCATAAATAACGATGCCATTGCTCACGTATTTGGTCCTGAGCATCCAGGACGAGTACGAGGGCTTGGATCTGGGGCTACACCATCTATGGTGCATGCTTCCATTGGAACAAATAGGAGTAATAAGGCAATGATGGATGAGTTGAGGGAGCTAAGGCAAAGGGTTAATGGTATGTCAAGTTTAGAGAGAGAAGTGAAAGAGATGAAGGAAATGATGGCAGCCATGGCTTCCCAGAGAATGCAGTCCAGTGGGGTAAGTAGACAAAATAGTTTTGATTTATATTTTATGTTACACAATTTCTTTATGTGTTTCTTACATATTGTATATAAATTTGTTTGGCCAGTCACAGGAAAGTCCTGCTTCAGTTGGTCTGGTAATACTTTATTAACCATATTTTCATATAGTTCCATTGTTGTTTGACTTATCTTAGTATTTTTACTCTAATTTTATTAATTTTCTATTCGGTAGTCGCAACGAAGTGGGACAGGAACACCAGGTAACACAAATTTAGAAAATGCGAAATGCAAATTGTTAAGCTCGATGGAGGATGGAATAGTGGTTGCAGAGGCTACCATTGCTTCTACAGATCCAAAAGCTTTAGTTCACCACGTGCCTGTCGGACGCGATTGTTATAAGGTTTGGGTGAATAGCGTATTCGTCCCCAATTTTCCTTTGTTTCGTGGAACCCATGACCTACATACTCTAGACGATGCATATGGAAGTACAGTTTCCTGGCCAGTGTACGCCATTCGTTTTGATGGTTGACATCCATTACAGGTAATGGTAGTTAATGTAGAAACACTTCATTGCTAAGCTTGAGGTATATTTTTTGGTAAGTAGATGCTTACTTTTTATACATGGGAGGTGCGGAATGCGTCAGCTAAATGTAGTATTGTTGAAAAACTGTGATTATAGAAGTGCTATAAAACTCTTATACTGTCAGGTAAAATTCTAAAATGTTGCAAAAATAGATGGAACTCTGCCGTATTTTTGTCTTAAAAGGAAAAAAATACATTATTGTGTATATGGACTATAGTTTATAGAACGGTGCATAAATATCATATCCTTTCATGTGATTGTTGGTTGCTGATTAATGGGAGAGGTAGGATGTGCAAAGATGTGTCATTTGAATGTAGTAATGTTGAAATATTGTGATTATAGAAGTGCTATAAAACTTTTATATTGTCAGGTAAAATTCTGGAATGTTGCAAAAACAGACGGAACTCTGCCGGAATTTCATCTCAAAATTGAAACAATATATTATTTAATATTTAGGATGATTCATGTCATTGTTGGTTGAATTGCTTATTATTAGGAGTGGTAGAATGTGTCATTTGATTCTTCTAGTGATCATATACTATTATTATAGATGTGTTAAAAATATAGAGTTACTATAATTTGTGAAATATATGTGTATTTTAAGTTGATAATATTGCATTATCCATCATTGTTTTTATCCTTTTTATTTATGCTCTTTATGTCAGAATGAATGCCTCTTTATATCTATCTCAAGCTTTCTTATTGGTATGGTGTGAGTCCATATTCCTTTTATGGTGCATCTCCATTATGTCTCTTCAAAGATGGGTGTTACTTGAGTTGATCAAATAGAAACATGTTAATCTAATTTCTTTACGCAGACAGAATTCGGTACAAAATTTATATTGAGCATCATAAAACCAGGCATTCTGCCGTTGCTCATCCTTTTGTACTATTGTGTATATGGACTATAGTTTATAGAACGGTGCATATATATATAATATTATATCCTTTCATGTGATTGTTGGTTGCTGATTAATGGGAGAGGTAGGATGTGCAAAGATGTGTCATTTGAATGTAGTAATGTTGAAATATTGTGATTATAGAAGTGCTATAAAACTTTTATATTGTCAGGTAAAATTCTAGAATGTTGCAAAAACAGACGGAACTCTGTAGGAATTTCGTCTCAAAATTGAAATATATTATTTAATATTTAGGATGATTCATGTAATTGTTGGTTGAATTTCTTATTATTAGGAGTGGTAGTGTGTCATTTGATTCTTCTAGTGATCATATATTATTATTATAGAAGTGTTAAAAATATAGAGTTACTATAATTTGTGAAATATATGTGTATTTTAAGTTGATAATAATTTTTTGTAACAATTATGTTGTTTTTGTAGTTTGAAGATTATCAAATTGGAGCTACAAGAAATGAAGGATGGATGAAGTTAAACTCTTTTTTTTTTTTTTTTGTCAATTTTGGAAGGGAATGACTGTGGGAGAAATATGTATTTTTAAGAACTATATACAAATAGTTATTTTTTGTGTTTAGAACTTTCAAAGTGATAGAATGTAAAGAATTTGATTTAGAGAATTTATTTTTATGAAATGTGCATTTTTCTTATGTTAGTGGTAACTTCTATATGATACATATGAAGAAATCAAACAAGCCAAAAAAAATAAAAATAAAATATAAATAAAAACTATTTGAGGCGTTTTTAAAACGCCTTAGAAATGGAATATTTTTAAAGGCATTTTTAAAACGCCGTCAAAAATAATTTTAAAGGCGTTTTTAAAACGTCGCAAATAACCTTTTGAAGGCGTTTTTAAAACGCCGCAAAAAGCTTTTAAAGGCGTTTTTAAAACGCCTCATGCGGGACTTTTAAAGGCGTTTTTTAAACGCCGCGAAAGGTAATATTTAAGGCGTTTTTATAAACGCCGCGAAAAACCAAAACTTTTGACGGCAGACGTCAGCAAGGCGTTTTATGCGGCATTTTTAAAACGCCTTCTATAGCCATAGAAGGCGTTTTAAAAACGCCGCAAAAGGTCCTTTTTCTTGTAGTGTTTCATAGATAAAGACATGAGAAATTTTCCTACAAGAGATTCATTAGAATATGTTCTTCCAAAAATTTCCAAATGACTAATAAGGCAATTGAAGCGAATGTTCATTTGAAAAATTGATTCATTGTGATTCATATGAAATGTTTCATATTCATGAACAAGCAATCGAATTTTGGATCTTTTCTCTCGAAGATTTTCATCATGAATAATTTCAAGCTCGTCCCAAATTCGTTTTGCCGTTTCATAATTAGAAACAAGTAACAACTTATCTTCACGAAGAGATTGAAGTAAAAATTGTTTGGCAATATTGTCAAGATGGAAAGTATCGTGATCATTTTCAGTCCACTCTTCCATAGGATTAGTAGGAGGACTTAAATAACCACAAACAACGAGTCATAATTTGAAATTTTGGGATTGAAGAAAAACGTTCATCCTATTTTTTCAAAATACATAATTTTTGCCATCAAAATGTGGAGGTTGGTCAATAGCATAACCTTCACCAAAGATTGGTTCATGAAAGTTTGTCATAATCTTTTGCTCAAAAAGATTTTCAACACTAGAGCACCTGCTCTGATACCAATTGTTGGCCCAAAATATACTCTAGAGGGGGGTGAATAGAGTATAGCAAACTTTATTAAATAAAAACCAATTTCACAATTTAACTCAAAAAGTCTAAATGAAGATAAATTATCAAGACAATATGAATTACAAGTGAACAATTTGATAAGCAAGTAAATAAAGTAATTGCAAGAGATATAGAGAAAGAAAATCAAACACAAGAATTTTAACGTGGTTCGATCTCCGTCTACATCCATGCCTCAAGAGCCCCGTCTTGAGGATTTCTCAATCCACTAAGAAACACTCCTTCAAGGTGGAGAAACCTTTACAACTTGCCTTCTTTCAAAGGTGGAAGACAACTCACCCACAAGGATTTTCTCACAATCCTTACTATCTCTCAAGATACAATAATGAATGAAGTGAAACAAATGTGAACTCCTTCAAGAGTGGATAATTACAATATGAGCTCAAACTAATTAATATCCCTCTAGATTAAAAACTAGTATTGGCTTAGAGAGAAGACTATTGAAGAGCTTGAAATACTAAAAAAAAATGATGAATCAAAATTGGATTTTAATAAAAAAATGATTCAAATAACTTGGAGTGAGTAACTAACTTGTCCAAGACTTATGTAAATGGTATTTAAAGGCTCTCATAATCATATAGCTGTTGGGAAGAATAATATAGCCGTTTGGGTTGTAAAACTAGCCGTTATGGTTTGCAGAGCATCATTAGTCGACTAGCACATAAGAATTAGTCGACTAGAGCCTTTAAAATGCACTTACAAAATAAGTCCGGAGTCGGTTAGTCGACTAGGACAGCTTGAGTAGTCGACTAGAGAGTTAAAAACAGTAAGTTTTGGAAAACTGGGTTTTTTAGTCGACTAGTAAACGAAGGGTTAGTCGACTAGCAACTTAAAGTCACTTTGAACAAATTCTTCGGGCTCGATTAGTCGACTAGGACAGGAGGCGTTAGTCGACTAAGAAACTGTTAGTCGACTAATCACAAGGAATTAGTCGACTAGCTTATATTTTCATAAAACATGCTTACTGCCTTGCAGTTAGTCGACTAGCAACAAGGGGTTAGTCGACTAAGGAAGGCCATAAGGCACTTTTTATGAATTTTAAGCTAGATTTTGATTTAAGAAAAGCCCAAGAATATTTGGAAATATATTTGGTCATACAAAAGGATTTTCCCAAGTTTGAAATTAGGTCAAGAATTTAAGGTAATTTTAAACTAAGCCAAAATTAGTTTTAATCTTATAAGAGAGATTCACACATTAAGAGGCCTAACCAAAATTTACACAAGTAATAAATATGGTCTTGTAATCTTCAACTTTATGTCTTGTGCAATAATGGGCAAAGTTGGTTTTGAACAAATCTTCAGCTTTCTTTAACGAATAGGCACATAAGGATAGCCAATGACAATGCTCATAACCTGATTTAATCAATAAGCAATGATATCACTACTACAAAAAATGCCTTTGAGGACAGTTAAAAACCGTCCTCATAGGTATTAGAGGACAGTTGAGCGACTGTCCTAACAGGCCGTGTTTTCATTGGTGCGGGCACTTTTGAAGACAGGTTTCAACTGTCCTCAAAACCTAACTTTTAAGGACAGTTTTTAACTGTCCTCAAAACGTAACTTTTAAGGACAGTTTTCGACTGTCTTTAAAATTTAACTTGTAAAGACAATTTTAAACTGTCTTCAAAAGTCTAATTTAAAGACGGTTAAAAACAGTCTTCAAAACTCACATTTGAAGACAATTTTAAACTGTCCTTAAAAGGTCCGAATATTATTTTAATATATTTTTTTATTTGTTTTAAATTGATATGGATCTATGTAATTTTTTTATTAACCCACACTAATATGCTTATTTGGGCAACCTATTTCCTGGTAATGCCATTACATGCACGCCAAATATAACGAATTAAAATAAATGAAGCGAATAAAATAAAAGATTTTTCAATTTACATAACACTAAACCCCACATATCCAAAGTCACATACAAGCTATATAGCTAGTGTTTAAAAATTGAAATATCCCCCTTCCAATTACATCTATTCAATGAATAACGCGCAACCAACCAAAAGAACCTCCATAATGTTCAGTTACAAAACATGCCCAGTTGTACTGCAAAAGGAGCTATAGTACCCATTCCAACTGGAACTTGTGCAACTGAGAGTAGCGCGCTTGATGAGGTTGTCTGATTCATATATAAGGTACCCACAGAATATGATTGATGCCAAACCTCCATATATTATCGATGAGAGCTTACCCAGTGGAAACAATATCTGCAATTCAAAAAAGAAAGATCTCTAGTAAGTAAAATACCCAAAAGAAGCCACTGGGGATAGCCCAGTTCATGAGATTGTATGTGAATAGGGTAAGATTAGGCTTAGATCACGGGTTATTGTTTTTCATGGTGAGAAGAATTAGACTCTAAATGAAAATGATGCGTGACACATGTGTAATAGAAAGTTGTGTCCTCCTAATATGTGAATGAGTTATATACCACGGTATCATAGTCATAAAGCCACCAGGGTCGAACCGAATCTTTAAAGTTGTGTCCTCCTAATATGGTCTCCAACATAAACCACCTCCATATTCATATACATCCTAAAAGAAATATATTTTATAACATACAATAGTGAAATCAATCTAAACCATAACTATTATTGGAAAAAAGTATGCATATTTAGACAAAAATCCGGCAGAGTTTCCTCTATAATTGCAATATTTCCCAATATTTAACCTGTGTACATATGAGTATATAACACTTCTAATATATGTCAAACTCATTAACCAAAATCAAAATCCAATAATCAAACCCAAGTGGGTCTCCGTCCACCTCCAACCCCCAAAAACTACATTTAGACACAATATATGACAAGCGAATTTCAGCCAACCAAATTCAAAGTGGGTTTCATGTGGATTTCATGTGCTTGTAGATATAATTCATTATTTCGACTCGGACATCGTCAATCTCCACAATTGTATAACTTTCAATGCTATCGAACTGCATTGTACAAAGAAAAAATGCATTGAATTAGATAAGGAATAATGCGAATTATTACTATCTTACTTGAAATATACATGCTACATTACCTTATGACAATCAATAACACTTCATGTATCTAAGCACATAATATCCACATTCCTTGTTGCCTGGTTGTTTTGGACACTACATACACACCATAACACTACTACAAAAAACGCCTACGACTAAGGTGCAAAACCTTAGTCTTTGGGTTAAGACTAGGGTTTTGGAACCGTAGTCAGGCGGGTGGTAGTTGGGTCCATGTTTCTCAAAACCAAGTTGTGACAGCTCACAACTTCATTGTTGTGAGTGACAATTGTACCTAATGAGTACCCATCATCACATTCTACCCCTTTATATGCTTCTTCAACTACTTTTGTTAAGAACTGGTGTTCTCTATCCTATCGCATACATTTTTCTCAATATGCATAACATCAAGGTTATGGCGAACATGAAGGTGTTTCCAATATGGAAGTTCAAAGAATATGGACTTCTTATTCCAACTTTCATTTAAACCCTTCTTTTTCTTCTCTTTCTGCTTTCTTTCTTTATCTCCCCAGATATGAACTATCCCTTCAACATGACGTAGTGTTTCCTCCCCACTCAATGGTATTGGTCGTTCCCTGTCCTCTTGTTTCCCATTAAAAGCCTGTCTTTTTTTTCGGAATGGATGTCCCTCAGGGAGAAATCTTCTGTGGGCAGTATACGACTGCTTGTTACCATGTTTCAATCTATCAGAGACCGTGTTTGGGCCACAAATTGGACACGCCTTATACCCCTTGACAGTGAAACCGCTCAAGTTCCCATACGCCGGAAAGTCATTTATTGTCCACATCAGGATAGCCTTTAAAGTAAATATTTCTTTTCGGAACGCATCGTATACTTGAACACCAACCTCCCATAATAGTTTCAAATCATCGACTAGCGGGGCCAAATATACATCGATATCAATCCCCGGCTGTTTAGGACCAGAAATCAACAACGATAACATCATGAACTTTCTCTTCATGCACAACCACGGTGGGAGGTTATACGTAACTAGAATGACAGGCCAACAACTGTAAGGGGTGTTGTACGAACTGTGGGGATTAATGCCATCCGCAAATAAAGCCAAACGCAAATTGCGAGGTTCTGCACCAAACTCAGGCCACATGTGAGTAACTAGCTTCCACGACGCTGAGTCTGCAGGGTGGCGTAATTGATCATCCACTTTTCGACTTTGGTCATGCCAAGTCAGGTCTTTTGCTATTTTCGCGGTTTGAAACATTCTCTTAAACCGTGGGATGGGCGGAAAGTACCAAAGCACTTTTGCAGGGACACCACTCCATTTATCTTTAGGAAGCTTGCCATCCTTCCATCGAGAAGTATGACATGTTGGACATTCGATTGCACCCGCATATTCATTCCGGTACAGTATACAATCGTTGGGACATGCATGTATCTTCTCATAATTCAAACCCAATGATTTCAAAGTCTTATTCGCCTCGTAGGTGGATAGAGGCAAATCATTCTTATCCGGTAACATATAAGCTAACAGTGCTAGTAGTTCTGTAAAACTCTTATCGGAGAACCCATTACTGGCCTTCAGTCTATAGAGCTTTGCAACAGCTGAAAGCTTGGTAAATTTGGTGCAACCAGGGTATAATGGTTTTTCAGCATCTTCTAACAGCTCCCTAAACTTGTTAGGGTCTCCTGTGTAGTTGTCTTGAGCATCTTCAACCATTTCAACCCCATCAAGAACGGTATCGAACATATAGGTGTCAGGCTGGTTGCAACAAGCATCATCGTTGACATATCTACCATAAGGAGTAGTAGTAGGCAACTCCTCACCATGCCAAATCCATGTTCGATACCTTTGATCAATTCCATGTATGAATAAATGATCTTTTATCTCTTCAAGAGGTAAACACGTACAATTAGCGCATCGCACACATGGACACCTCAGTATGTTATGACCATTTGAATTGAGTAAGGCAAATTGTAGGAACTGGTCAACACCCTCTTCATATTCTCGCCGTCTCCTATCCATTGCCATCCAAGATTTATCTAACGTTTTATCCATACTTAGAAAAGTATTGGAGAAACACCTACAACACATAGATTAATTAAGCCTTGGATCAAAACCGCTTCCTTAGGGTGGGGGGTCCTATCCCATTTAGAAATGTACAAATTCCCCTACTTTAAGGAGCTTAAGTGGTTTGTTCAATTCCAATGAAATTTCGACAGCATTTCCCCATAGTTCTCCAAGTACATGAAATAGACAAAGGGCCAAAATCTGTCCCGTTGTCTAAATATGTATCCGGAGAACAAAAGGAGTATCTGCAGAGAATTTCACCAAAATTTGAACAAATTACATGAGACTACGTACTGTAGAAGCATGTGTACATTCCTAAACTGTCCAAACGGACAATTCAAGCTTGTTTGTCGACAAATTTTCTCATCACAAATGTAGTACAATGCAACTATAACATGAAATTTAGTCTCACATACACAAGAACTAAACCTTACAAGTTATAACTACCTTGTATGTAAATCATGATAAGATATCATTAAATTCGTCACACAAACATACTTGAACGGGTCTAAGGTTAAAGTTTGTAAAAAAGTAAAAAAGGTTTTCCCTCCAACTATTCAAAAATTAAATTGCATAAACCAAGATCATGGGATTTAGTTTGGTAGTGGGTGACATTCAAGGCTCATGCACAAATAATTGAATATCAAATAATAAGTTTCCTTATGAGATAATGAAACAAATTGAGGTATTGGCTTTAAAAATAATTGGCTAGGTTTCAGTGGGTTGTTCATTACTTTGCATTTTATGCTAATCCATATTAGAAGGAATAGAAATTATGCTAAAATGTGTTGCAAGTACTGTTAATTTTCCTATTTTTTTAACGGTCTAATAGTTTGGTATGATATCTATAAAAATAAATAAATAAATAAATCATCTAAGAACTTGTTGTGTTTTCTTTGGTGCATACGTATTGTCATATTATTACAGAAAAACAGGGGAACAATGATATCAATTGATTTATATTCATTAGGCATGTTCTAACACTTGAAAATTCACAAGGAAACATTATTCAATAAAAAGAACACCCCCCACTCTGCCTCCCATTGCTATCATATGTGATATGACACAGAAACCAGCTACTTCAATTCAAACAACCATGTTAAGAAGGAAGATTGTCAAATCAGTAGTGAAGTGGGTTATCAAGGTATCAAGGGTCATGGGGAATCCAAAACAATTGAGAATCAATAACAAGACAACCGATAGTGGCTAGCCATGATTGCTCTTAAACATTGCTCCTCAGAAAATGAGTTTTTTAGTTGCCACTCATAACCAAATTTATGGCCCCTCCAGAAGAAATATAAGCATAAAGTTAATAGCAAGAAAAACATTGGCATACCTATTCTCTTCCAGTTTCTCCCCTTGAATGTTTTGACTGATTCAATTAAAAGATCATCCTGTTCATCATTTAAGAAAAAAAAAAGCTAAGAAGCCGTGTGGTTACAGAATTTAGAAAGCTCCAGAGAATGCAAATTCAAGCTAATAATAAAGAGAGCCTTTCAAACTAGAACTCAAATAGCAGAAAGTGCACTAAATCCAAACTAGTTATATGTGTTAATATTTGTTATCCCTCAATACTACTTTCCAGATTACCCCATGACCCAACTTATGAAACTATATTTAAAGACAATTTTTTGCAAAAACAGACAAAATTCACTTATGCTTAAAACTGTAACAACACATTTGTTCTCCCTCAATATCCTCTTTCCAGATTACCCAATGACCCAACTGATGAAACTAAACTGCAAGGACAATTTTTTGCTCAAACAGACAAAATTCACTTATGCTTAAAACTGTAATACACTGAGGTATAACCCAACAAGAACCTCCACCAACTGAGTACTGATTTCTTCCTTAGTCCAGCCTCCCTTTGTTGAACGTCTGGTTGGACCAGTTTTCCTCCTACAAGGAAACAACAGCCTGCATCAAAATGATAAATGCAGAGAAATTTTTAACTTCTATGGGAAAGCAGGAAGGAATTAAACAGGTCAAAAAGAGCCATGTCCGAGTCAGTTTTCATAGTGGATTCCAGATCGAAGTTGCTTTTGATTGTGATTGCACAAGTTGAATAATTACTTCCATTGTAGTAGAATCAACTTATTTTCCCTTTGATGTATACAAAATTCCTTGGAATAAATTGAGTACCCCAGATTAATCTATCATCATCGGCCATGAGTTGCAGAATATTTGTCCCTCTAAGGATAATCCAAAGAAAGGGTTGGTATAACAAGTTCAAATTTTGGAGAAACTTTATGTCCAAATAAAGCATGGTTCTTAACAATATCTAGATATTATGCAAATATATGGGTGGCTCTAAGAAACCAATAATCTCTTCTGTAACCCAAAAAATTTAAAAATAAAAAATAAAAAAATCCTGAAAGGGCGAATATTGACCAGTAACCCTATATTCCTTATGTATAATCACACTATTTGAATGAAAAATACAGCAACATATCAACCAAATAAATAAAAATAGGATGTGACCCACGGCCTAATCTCACATAAATACAGAGAATGCCTAACTAATGACCTCATAAAGACCATACCAAGGATGCCAAAAAGAAGCAATATCAATATGGTGAATGATTAGATTGATTTCTTATGGTATTATTGCTCTCAAATACTCTTATTATTGCCGCACAAAAGGAATGCAGAACGGACCTCTAAAAACTGGAAAGGCCAAGATGGAACTTACCGTTGCTGTGGAGATGTTGTCGGAGCCAGACGGTGATGGTTGGTGCCGAGGAGAAGCTTCCCGGAGCCGGACGAGGGATGCCGGAAAAGGGGAAGCGTGGGGGAAAGGGTTTCAAGAAAAGGGGGCTATGGGGAAGGGGGTTTCAGGTATTCGAGAGCTAGGGAGATGAGAACAGGGGGGGCGAGGTGAAGCTTGCCGGTGCCGTGGAGTTGCTTGCTGGTGCCGCACGGAGGTAGCCGGAAAAGGGGTAGCGGGTGGGAGGGGTTTCGAGGGAGGGGCGGGGTACAGCTCGATCTGAAGAGAGAGAGGGGAAAGCAGTAGGGTCTCGTACGGCTGAATAAGCTTATGGAAAAATGGCGCCCATTCCAATGGTTATTTCGCGCCTTTTCAACAGAGGCAATTGCCAAATATTTAGACTTCTCAGAAAAACGGCGTCGTGTGGCTTTACTTATTGAGGACAGTTTCACAAACCGTGACACGTAGTGTCTTCATTTGTCCAAGAATAAAGACAGCCACAAAAGCTGTCTTTAAAGGCTACATATGACAACGGTTTTCAAAACCGTTTTCAAATGTCTGTCTTCTAAAGCATTTTTTGTTGTAGTGTATGTGTACCAAGAGATATAACAAGTAAATTGCCAATAAAGATTAAACCACAACATAATGTTCAATGTTAAGTATACATGTGCATAATCATTACACAATGTTTGTTATCATCAAAACTCATAAATAACTAAGGATTGAAGTCATAGGGCTAACAAAATGTACGAGGGAGGACGAATATAATTGTTGTTAGTTTAATTATATTTATAACAATGATTGGAGGTTCATGGTAAGCCTATTAAAAATTCTATTTTTGAATTGATTATTATTGGTTTTACCTTTTTTTTTTCTTTTAAAAAATATAATATTTGTAATGCTGATATGAGGTTTGGAATTAGCCTATTGAAAACTCTCTTTGTGAATTGCTTCCCGTAGTTTTAGGTTATGAGAAATTAAAGTTCAAGTTAGAACTAAAATTTTACACACAATTTTTTTTTTTGTCAATATATAGTGGGGGCAACGTTTTAGAAGTTCGTCTAGGATATATAAAATCTCAGGACCGGCCCAGCATGGTCCCGTCGTGATGTTAAAACATATATGCATGAATTTGTGCATGGAAAATTGATTTAGATGGGGTATTCAAAATAGATTAAAAAATTCAACCCAAGCTAGAAATTGGAATTTCATGAAAACGTGAAAAATTGGCTGTTTTACTGTTTTTAATATATTTAGGTAATCATCTCAAAAGATAAAAAATAAAAAATAAAAGAAGAAGAAGAAGAAGAGGTCATAGAGGTAACCTGCTCATGCAGCCATGTTAAAAATATGCATATAAAAGAGAAAATTACTCGGAGTAGTATCTTTTGCGCCTCATATATGACCTAGCTAGATTGCATGTCAGCACTTGTTTTTTATTTATTTCTTGTTTTTTATTTATTTTATATTACGTACTTAATGGTCATGTAGTACGTAATTAATTTTTATTATGTGTTATATTCATATATCTAGGATATATATATACAACAATAATTCTATTCGTCCTTCATTTTTGTCTTCCCTTATGCATCTAATGAATTTGGAACAGTTATTTTGAAATTTGACCGTTGGATTTGATGCTCCACTTATACGTATTAAGAATGCAAAAAGTCACACGGTTGGTTTTTCAAAAATTAGACTGACAGTTTATTCATTATTTTTATAATTTTTTTCAAAATTAATTGCAAAAGCTGATCATTGGATCAATGTGATTTTTTGCATTCATGATAAATATAATAAGTATAAGTGAAATATCAAATCCAACAATTGGTTTCTCGAAATATCTGTTCCAAGTTAATCAGATACACAAGAGATGACAGAAAATGAGGATGAATGAAATTTTCCTTTATCATATACTTGTGTTAAAATAATTACATTTAGCTTTGGATTTCTTCACACGCTTAATTACGCCTTCTTTTACTGTATGCATTCAGACTACACGCATCTTTCACACCGTGATGTGACAAAATGCGACAGTGAAAATGAATAATTGAAGCAATTGGGCATAGAAAATGACAAAATGTATATGATTCGATTAATGACAAGGAAGCAATTAAAATGGTCTTAAAGGAAATATGATAAGAGGGGCAAAAGTCCAAATGCTTGTCATATGTGGTCCCTCACCATGAATTTCCCAAGATGTTAGCTTGGAGGATAAACTAATTAATGATGTACATCCAAAATTTGGACCAAAAACTGTGGACTAGACATGGAAAATGAGGATGATTATGTTAGGGAATCGAAAATGCTGTGCAGTACTGTTATAAAATAATTGCTACAAATTAAATTAAGAGCCCTATATATATGGCACTAGTGATGAATTCGATGGATCTTACAAACGCTCCTTCCAATCTATTAATGGTTTATCACTAATGCCATGTAAGTAGCTTTCATTCTTTTATAGCAATTTTTATTTTTATTTTTATTTATTATTATTATTTATTTATTTATTTATTTATTTATTATTATTATTATTATTTATTTATATATTTATTTTTTTTGTAGTGCATAGGATTAATCTATGATATGATATGATGGTCCTGGTGAATACTAGTTAATCCTATTGATAGGTGATCATATGCTTTGATACTGTTCGCTTAGGAAATCTTCAATATGGCAGTGGTGTACATATGGTTCAAAATGGGAGCATGCCAGAAAAGTTAACCTTACCACTTTTCAAGATGATTGGGTCGAAGAAAGCCAAACTGACTTCTAATCAAGCAATTGTGTAATGGTTCGAATTTGCCTCAATGAAGAGGACTTTATTACTCTAGGCAAATTAGTGAATCAAACTGAAACAAAGTAAAAATAGAAAATAAAATGAATCGAAGAAACCACATAATTATAATTTTACCTCCACTTCTGGTACAGCAATCTTACAACTTCTGTTAAAGTCTTTCGATGCGAGAGATGATTTAGAAGAAAGGATCCTAAAAGTTAAGTTACCTAAACTAAGTTATCTAAACTAAGTAATGGAAATTTCAAGTTTGAAGCTGGATAAAGGAAATGATAAACTGGAAACTGGATAGAGGAAAGATAAATTGGAATTTAAGTAAATGAAATTACATACTTGAAACTGAATAAAAGAAATACAATTTGGAAAGTAAAGGAAATAAAGATAAAGACACACGTATAGTGTGATTGATTTGGTTGAGGAACCGATGGTTTTGGAACCTTTTGCAATGAGGTCTCTTCCTCTATTTATAGACTTCAAGGGTAACTGCCTTCAACTCGTGTCTAATAAAGTGTTGACAAGTGTCACATGCTCCTACATCATATTTAGAGTCCACATGTCTTGCTATGAAGGAGTTTTGCTGCAAAATGATTGGTTTAAAGATTCTGACTGTACGTCTTCAACCCAATCTGGAACTTACACATGGCTGTAGAATCTGGCTTTCTGACTTGGAAAACTGCTGCATACTATTTCTATATGAATTTGAACGTGAATCACTGCATTCCCATGTAAAAACTACCAAAATATGTTTAAATATTAAAAAAATAAACACCTTTGGCGGTTATTTAATGCATTCTCTTATAAAAAACAATTTAAACATATTTAATATATAAAAAGTAACTACTACAGCAGTTATTAGTAGTTACTTGCTGCATTCTTTGATGAAATATATTTAAAACATGCTTAAATGTTCAAAAAGTAACCGCCAATGCAGTTTTTTGCGGTTATTATTATTATTATTATTATTATTATTATTATTATTATTTATATGTTTTTTTTTTTTTTTTTGTAGTGCATAGGATTAATCTATGATATGATGGTTCTGGTGAATACTAGTTAATCCTATTGATAGGTGATCATATCCTTTGATACTGACATGTATCCTCACTTTAAGAGGAGAAGTTAATTTCATATTTGAGCATATATATAAAAAATCGATACTTATTTTTTAATGTTAGGAAATTTAGGATAACTAAGGATAGGTTTGAGGTTTCAAACCTTTGGAAAAATACAAAAGAAATAATAACCCCATTGCAATGAAGTCTGCTTTCAAGTCTGCACAATTGGCTTAGTAGTACTTTTCCTATCCTAACCAACAGTTGTCTCGATTAATAGTCTCGTTCATGTTATTTTGAAACATTGCGAAAAAAAAAAGTTTTTGTTCTTTGCAAATTTGATAATAGAGGTCTAGTATACAAATCTCGGCCACAATCTGGGACAAAGGAATTTTAGTCGCTGATCTAAATGGGCTTGGGCCTTTATGGAACTTGGTTCGGCCCACTTAGATCCACCTGTGAATTGTCAAAAAAATTCGATGCAATCCACATTAGCGGAATTGGTTTTTTTTTTTTTTTTTTTTAAGAAATCGCCATCTTATTTTTAAGGAATTAGGAAACCATAAAAAATATTTTATTTTAATTAATCAAAACAAAACAATTCCATGTTTTTAGGAAAGGCAAGATCAACGACCAAAGATGGATTCAGGAGTAGGTTATGGCGTACATGGAAAGGTTTCAAGAAATATCTTGTAAGCACCCACTTCACCCTAATTAAAGGTCTCTTAATTTCCTTGGGCTATTTAAATTCTTATATGCACATAACTCCTAACTAACTAAAACAAATAATAAAAAGAACATCAAACAAAATCCTAAAAATCTAGGACAATTAGTATCCTAGGGCGGACTTGAGCTCTATTAGCGTATATGTATCTTACTAGTTTTCCAGTAAGCTTCAAAATCCACGTAGTTCGAACTAACATAAGACTCATCCTATTATAGGGAACTACGTACATTCATGCAAATCTTTATCTAAAAGCTTATCCTTTAATAATCTAACTCATCCTCTTCTTCTTCTCCTTCTTGTAAAAGAGATGAGAGTTACCATTGATATTGATGCATCTTACAGAAGTTGCAGATGGTGGATTACAAAGTTCACAAAGCTTGTTCCATGGCAGATCTGATAAGCTCCGACGAAGAAGAGAACGCCGACAAGCTCCATATCCGGTGCAAGTTGATGAAAGCTCCTCACATTTTCAACCTAATTCCAGCTTCGAAAGGACTGGATCGAAGCTTATCTTCTTCTCCTTCTTCAACAAACATAATGAGAGAGTTCAAGATCGTTCGTCGCTGGTGGTATTGAACGTTGCGGATCTGCCAAAGAGTTTTTGTGGAGCTTAGAAATAGAGAGATAAGAGGAGGGAGAAAAAAAAAGGAGAGAGAGAGAGTAACGATTTTGCTAGATTTGACATTGAAAGTTGCAAAAAGCTTGAGATGAAAAAATCCCAAGTTTTATGTTGAAGTGATCAGCTTCCAGCATACCAGTCACCGATCTAAGAGGGAAGCTTGCCGGCGAGTCTTTTTTGGGCATGAAAAGGTGCTACGACAACGTGAGGAGGAGGAGGCACTGAGATCGAAGTAGTTGCAGATCGTCGGCGAGTCAACGCAGTGAAGAAGAAGCATTTGAAGCACCGATGCTACTTTTCTGTCAATACTTCTTTAAATTTTTTTTGAAACCCATGTTTTTTTTTTTTTTTTCTGGGAAACTGACAGTATTAGTTTTTGGATTTTGCAAAATAATTTTTATTTGGCTGCTGGGAAAATGTAGGAAAAAAAACATTGGAAACGTGTTTCCGGTGTAGTTAAATGCATTTTTCGACGTAAAGAATTACATTTTTGGTGTAGTAAAATGCATTTTTCGAGGTTGTGAAATCAAATTCTGGCATATAAAAGCCATTTTTTGGTGTAGTAAAATGCAGTTTTCAGTGTACTGAAATAAATTTCTCAGCGTAGTCAAATGGAGTTATGGCATAGTGAAATGAGTTTTCTAGCATAGTTAAATGGGGTTCCAACGTAGTGAACTGCGGGTCCGGCGTAGTGAATCTAAAGTTCTACCGTAGTGAATTAGTGGGTTGGGGTGTAGGTAGCGATGAACGTAGTTAGGAAGGAGGGGGTTTTTTGTTCAATTCATGCCAAATTGACTTTTGGTATGAAGGATATTTTGAAAGGACTTTTGGCCAATTTTCCCATTATTAATTTTTTAATGAGATTCGGGCCATGTTTTGCCTTAAAATTCAAAAACAAATTTTTATTTTTAGAATTCAAAAAATAGAAAATGGAATGAAAACATATTTGACTATTAATTTTTTGTTTTCAAATTGTTTTTAAAAAAAAATTAAAAATATGTTTGGTGGTTTTTTAAAAACAATAAAAACAAAACAAAACAAAACAAAAACAAAAACAAAAACAATAAAAAAATTGAAAACAAAAAACAAGAAAAAAAATATTTTTCTTTTCTGTTTTTTGGATTCTGAAAACAATATATATATATATATATATATATATATATATATATA
>JAESVK010000152.1:3962033-3985350 GCA_017140935.1 Hamamelis virginiana | reverse complement strand
GAGAGAGAGAGAGAGAGAGAGAGTGTTCATGGCCAAACATGGCCTTAAGTTGCGCAAATGAATTATATGTCCTTGTCTTTTTTATTAAATGTGCAAAAAAAAAAAAAAAATTATAAATATGTGTTCACTTTAGAAATCTTCAAGATGGCAACTTACACGTGTAGTTTTAGTAAGGGCATGCCAGTAAGATTAACCTTGCACCTTATCAAAGTTTATAATTAGCTCGATGATAAATGAACCATATAATTAAATCAGGCAATTGTGATAGTTCGGCTTTGCCTCAATGAAGAGGACTTTAATTAATTAATACAAGGCAAAATAACTAAAATAACTTGAAATATAACAAGGAAAAACAGAAAAGTAAAATGATTCGAAAATACCACAGAATTATATTATTACTTCCATCACTGGTACAGCAACAAACAACTCTGTTAAAGTCCTTCGAATCAAGGATTCTATACTAGAGAATCAGAAAGAAAATGATAGAAAAAAGGGGAAGAAAGATCTTAGAAAAAAATGATAGAAAAGAAAAGAGAGAAAGAGTTATAGACGAATTGAGGAAGAAAATTATCTTACGAAATGTGGGATGATAAAAGAAATCCTAAGTTAAGAGATACATTGAGAGAAAAAGAGATAAGTATAAAGACTTGAGCTGTGTGGTTGTGGAACCCTTAATTTGCATGAAGAATCTTTCTTCTATTTTTAAACTTGGAAAATAACCGTCTTCAACCTGTTTCAAATGAAATATTGATAAATATTTATTGCTTCATCTTTGTTTCTTAATAACCGTAGCTTTAATCAGAACTCTTCATTTGATATGAATGAATAATGCATAACTTCTTCTAAGTTCTGTCTTTGACCCAATAATAGCATGCCACTTAACATTAATTAAAAACTGCTACTTTACCCACGTTAATTTGAATGAATAAATAATTTGCATTTGAATTTTAAATCTAGTAACTGTTCAATTCCTCACATTCTTACTAAAAAACTGTTTGAAGGTTATTGGCAGTTATTTTAGCATACCCATCCTCTACTTTGCATCTTATTTTATAAATTTGCTTGAAACACTTGGCATTACTTTACCGGATAAAAGAGCATGCCACTATTTTTCTTTAATTAAGGACACATGTCCAAATTTCACTGGGTTATTATTTTTAATAGTAAACAATATGAGATTTTTATAAAAATAAAAACTTGAATTTATGCCTCCGATGTCTCATTGTTATTGATTTTTTCATTAATGTGATATTTGATATATGTATCAGATATCAAAAACCTATTTTATTCAACAATAAATTTAATAAAATTGATAAACAAAAAGTTATCTAGAATTGTGTTCCTTGATTATGGCCCTTTTGATTAAAATAAAAAACGGATATTGTTCTTTAAAGAATTATAATTCTTTTTTTTTTTTTGTTTTTATTTTTTAGTTTATTTATTTATTTTTGTTTTGAAACTCAATTATTATTCTGCATTATTTCATTAATTTTTCTTGTTACATTTGACGGATTCAAACCCTAAACCTCCAATCCAATGCGCACTCTACTCAAATATCTTCCCAAACTCATTGAACCGAAGATTTCAAATAAGTGAAGAAAAAAAAATTATACTAGACTTTAATGAGTTTAGAGCAGAAAAAAGGCATTTTGGAAAAAAGAAAAAAAAAAAGAAAGAAAAAGGAATGCCATAACCAGATTTAAGAATGCACAAACGTATGATTGTATTACCTTTTGATGCCTATTAGCAGCAATTTAACTCAATGCAACATTTCCTCCATGAATTACTACTACTCTCCTCTATCTAGACTTGTTGCTTTTATCCTTAAATTCAGATATTATACCTCTTAAATTCTTCTAATTCTTGATATTATGTAAACCCTAAAGCATGGTTTCGACGTTTAGTACTCCTTTAATTAAATATTAAAGTAAGTGTGGCAATGGATTGAGTTTGCAAATCCTAAAGAGTGGAGATCTTTTATTCCATCTGTATGTACCATTTTCCTGTCCCCTCTCACAAAAGTCAACCTTAAAAATTTAAATATGAATATAAATTTTCAAGGTGAACTTTTGTGGGCAGGGACAGAAAAGTGGTACAGAAAAGTGGGATAGAAGATCTCCATGACTCTATTATGTATGGCATCATTTTTTTTGGGTGTTGTTTCATTTTATTTATTTATTTTTTGGTACCAAATCTCACAGCCACTACCACTGTCTTTTACAATTAGCAAGAAATTTTTGTTGAATTATTCATAACACGATGGACAAAAATCAATCCGAAGAAAGCCAAAGATCAATTGAACAATTGATTTTCAATCGATTAATGAACACAACATATAAATTATCGGTAGGCGATTGTGTTCAAGGATTAGGGTTTTTCGTTTTTTAAGATTTCTTTTTTTTTTTGTATTCTCGAAAGCCAAGTAGACTTACTCTCAAACTCACAATCGAAATGAATGAAAAACACAAAAATGACTTGGAAATTTAAGAAATTATTTAGTTATATTAATAAACTTGAAGGAAACAAATACATTATTTATAAGCAACTCCTTCAGCATCAATAAACTTCCCTCTCAATTAAGCTTCTCCAATCATGGTCTTTATGTTTCTGTTTTCCTGTTTCATGGCTTGAACATAGAGGTCACTGTGTTTCCTTCCTATTCTTCGCTTGCACTCTCCCATTACTTGCTTCAAATCACTGCAATGTCCTCAAATTTTCAATGTTACTAACAAATGAGTATTGACGCTTTTTCATGTACTCGAATCCAAAATTTTCTCTTTAAAGGTGAGGATACATGCCATTAGATTACAAGGGCATTGGCAAATCGTGTATCTCAGCTGAACCAAAACTCTCTTTAATTGCCCTAAAACTTAATTTAAGTAGTTGTAATCCATACCTATGTAGCTCTATAATTAAGGGCTACATACTCATAAGTCCATCACATGAACATTTTATACCACTACGTCTAATAATCTTTTTAACATAACAAATAGACAAAAAAATTTGAAAATATGAAGGATCTCATGATATAAAATTGGACTCCGTAGTATAGAGTTCCAAATTTGGGGACTTTTGGATAATTTTTCTATAAGCTCATTGCAACTTCTATGAACTGGACCTAAATTTATCCAGACATTAATTCCAAGCTCATAAGTCATAACAGCCCAAGCTAATAATTAGCCTAACCACATTCGGAGCCCAAACCTTCAACCTGCCAAGGGCCACATTGGCCTGAGTCCAATCTCAGGCCCAACACATTTCAGCCCACCATCTTTGTCATTGATATATGGTGGGTTTAAATGTTGGGAAAATTATCGAGAGATCCTAAAAATTGATTTTTTTATCAATAGATCCTATAGATAAGATCCTTTACTCGTCAACCCTTTTAGATTAAAATTAAAGAAAAACTATAGATTGATCTCATGTACTATTAGCGAAAAACATTTTGCATCCCTAAACTATCAATTGTGATACACTGACCTCTTAAACTATCAATTTGCAAAAGACTATATCCTTCTATTAACTAACTGGGCATTCATTTAATAGACATAAAGTCAAATGCATTAACACGAAAGTATTTTCCCACAAATAATAAGTGAAGGTATGAATGCACATGATTTTTTATTATTATTAAATAAACGTTTGATTAGTTGACAGAATGGTACAATTTGCCGCAAATTAATTGATAGTAAATGGGTCAATGTGTCAAAATTGATAGTCTAGGGGCACAAAGTATTTTTCGCTAGTAATATGGGGGATCAATCCATAATTTCCACTAAAATTAAATTCTACTATAAATTAGAGAATGACTGATGTACCCATTGCATATTTTTTTCGCTATAATTCTATATACGTTAATTATTTCAAATACTAGCTCAGTGCAAAAGGTTCAATTTCATTAACCCAATTACAGGTACAGGACTGCATGGGACTAATCGTGTATATATATATATATACACGTGCTCTATCGATCTGTAACAAGAACAAAGTGAAAACCATGGATTCATAGACTCCATAGATACATAAAATAAGGTTCCAAAAGAGAATTATATCAAAATGGTGGCCAGCCACGCACGCTACATCTACTCGATCCCCACTGTGTCTACTGTCTAAACCAAGAAAAGTTGCTCTACTTTTTTCAGTTACCCAGAAGTCCTTGTGTCTTTTATCATGTTTCCAAAAGTTAAAGTCGGCATTAATGGTGGCATGCCCTCCAACATCATGCTACATTCTAATAATTTTTCAGTGTATTCATAAGAAAAAAGTGAAGAAGCTTGCCTTTTTTCTTCTCCTTTTTCCCATACTGTTACCAATAATGTGATCGAATTCAAACCTTACCATAATTATTGGATATATAAAAGAAAAATAAAAAAATTATCTAAAAGACTCGGAATTTTGATCTTTATATCACGAGGTTCAATTTTATACCATGCGATCCCTCATATTTTAAAATTCATTTGTCTATTTGTTATGTTTTTTTGGACCTAATGGTATAAAATATAGGGTTAATTGGCCAAAAGTCCTATTTTAAGCACCTAAATTGCATTAAGTCCTCAATTAGGATTTATAATGGCTAAAGTCCTTTTTTAAGTGATTTTAATGCATTAGGTCATGTAGTTTAAAATAGTCATTTTTTTATACCAGAATTGCCCTTATTTATATACAAGGGAACAGTTGCTATCAACGAAAGAATATTAGTTTCTATTTAGTGTTCTCATTCTCTGATTTGAGGAGATCGTGAACTGAATCGAGGAGATTTGGAAACTTTTGGTTTGATTTGCTGGCATTGTACAAGAAGATTGTCGAGAATCAGAGATCGTGAGCTAATCGTGGTTGTTTTAGAGAGGAGATCGTGAATTGTATCCTGTTCGTGGTTGGATATATCTCGGCAAACTGAAGTGGCGAATTTGCCTTCATTTTTTGAGATGTGGATCGATGATTGATGAGCTCTGATCGTAATCGAATTGCAATCTAGTTTTTGGAGTTTCACTGAAGTAATTTTTAGCAATCTTGACATTTTTGAAGGAATATTTTTTGTGTTGATTAGCTGTCGGTTTGTAGCATTATTTTTCTGAGTTTGTGTGGATCGTGATTCATATATAACTTCATCAGCTTGAGGTTAGAACTTGTTTTTATTTCATATTCAGTTCATCACCATGACTTTCAGTTCGTCATTGAGATTTTTTATGCGAAGAAACTTGTTTAATTAGTCGACTGTTATATTCAGGTGTACATAATCATGGTATCATGAAGATTTGATCGTTTAATTTTTATTTTTAATAAGCAAATTGACCTTATTCAGTTTATTACATTTTTTATTAGATTTTCCTTACTGAGTTATGCATTGGAAGCTCTGTTTATTATGATATATAGGAATGCAGGTTGATTGTTATAGGCTGATGATATATATAAACAAAATATTAAGGTATGTGTATGTGTTCCAAAGTCTGGGAACATGTTTGAGGTCCATATATATATGTTGGTAAAAATATTAAGTCTTTTTGTGCAGAAATCTAGAGCAAAAATGAGTTGCATTGAGGTAGTGAAATGATAACAGAGGTAGTGAAATGATGTGTAATGTTGAGTTCACGTTAAATGATAACACCAGCTTGTCTTCTGTGAAGGTGCCCTCATTGTACCTTGCCCTCTTTGGTAATCTTCCCAATGTGTAGTTCTAGCTTAGTTTTGTCCTACCTGTTGTATCCACTTCCTATACAATAGCTTCTGCCTAAGAAAAATAACAGAACACAGCAAATACAAAGAGTATAGTTGGACAATCTAGAGGAAATCTATAGATATTTGGAATAGAACAATTAGCTAGTCGCCAAGTGACTTCATTAGATTCAAAACAGATTCCATGTATGCATTTAGCAGAGATTTGATCATCTAAAAGTCTTGCGGGTCTTGGTAACAACTGAGTTGCTCTCTAAAACTGAGCTCAATGACAAGTATATGATAACATGCAGAAACTAGCTTGTATATTTATTAGGGAAACCAAAAACACGGAAGCAATTCAAGGAAACATTACCCTATCCAATGAGTCTCTCCGCCTCCTCGCAGTTTCTGGTTCATAACTTGTCATAGCAGTGTAGACATCCATTTTTGACCATAAGAAGGGTCATGAATGGTTGCCTATGATTTGAAGTGGAATAGGTGTTAAAACCCTAAGTCACTCATAGTACTATTTTGTAAAGTTAGTTAAAGGTCATTATCACATGTAGGTTTTTAGGTCAAATTGAAAAAACTCTTTTTGCATTTAGTTTTTAGAGAATCTAAGAATGTCCCTATTAAATTTCATAGCATTCTGAGCCAGGCTTGATAGAAAAGAAGACATTTTGTGACTTGAAGGGCAGTACTATCCTTTGAATCACAAAAGCTCGGAATAACTGTCGATCTTGTCTCGGGTGGTCCCGAAGCTTTGGCATGGATATTTAGGGTGTGTTTGGTAGCTAAGTTAATTAGTGGCAAGACCTGTTGAGCCTCCTGACTCATGATTGGCTCTTAAGGCCCAAAGAGCCCTTTTAAGCTCAGATTAGGGTTTCGACCGGGATTCGATCTTTTTATCAAACCAAAGCCTTCAAAGGCTTCAAAACACTTTCTTAAAATGTTTTAAAACTTATTTCGAGAAAAAGAAATGATTTTGAGAGCGATTGGTTAGCAGAATTCAAAACCCTAATATGGACCCAGCAGGTCCTAAACAGCTAATTGGTTGACTTTTCCCCAAAACTTTGACTTTGGTCAATGCATTTTCACTTCAAGTACTTCTAGAAACATGGAGAATCAAATCACGATCGTTTTGGCGATTGAATCGTCGAATTTGGACTTGAAACGGGTCCGAAAAGCCGAAAACAGCTGAGACGGGTCGAGAGAGGCCCAAAATGGGTCAAAATTGGGCTGAAGCTTCGATGACCATCCCTCCATGGACGGTTGGCTGTCCAGGCTGGACGGTTGGCCATCCTAGGAGGGACGGTCATCCCAGCCCAATGCCCAGATTCGCCTAATTTTGATTTTTTGAGTGTTTTAAGGTTTTAGGACTCTTCCAATGGCTATCTAGCTCAGTTAGGAGGGTTTGGTTCGACCTTGGAGACCTTGGAAGACACATTTAGAGCCCTTGGATCATTCCTTAGGGTTTTAATGTGGATCATTGATCAATTTGAAGCTTTTCCTATATATACATCACTTAGGAATAGGTTTAGGGGGGTGAATTCTGACATTGGAGACTTAAGAGCACTTGTAGCAGCCCTCTAAGCTCTAGCTACGAATTTGAGGCTACCAAAGGTTGAAGAAGAAGGCTAGGTGCAAGGAAGAAGAAGGCTAAAGGTTGGTTTGAACACACCATTGTACTTAGGATTCAATTTTGCATTACATAGTTTAGATATAAGATGTTTTGAGTACTTTAGAGTTATTGTAGAATGTAAGCTTCTATTCTGTTCTTTTTTATGCATGATATAGGTTGATAAAGTAGGCTTTAATCATGTATACTAAGTTAGGATTGAATGCTTTAATGTTCATATAGTGTTTGATTTGTTTAGAGTCATTTTTCTTTGTTGTTTTGCATGTTTAAGAAGTTTAGGCTAAGTCTAGAGTTGAGTTTGAGTCTTTGATATATTGCGAGTATGATAATCATTGTTTGATTGTTAGGAACATGTTTAGGATTCATTTCATGCCTAGAATGCATACTAGGAATTAGTTTTGTTCATATGATTTTATGTTTTCACATAAGAATGTATGTTTAGATGAAAGTTTGAATATTCTTTTATATGAGTTTATGAGCTACATGCATTCATATTTTGGTTTATTCTACTTCTCTTTTCTTCATTATTATTTGGAATATGAAATGATATAACTTGTGTTCGAGAGAGCATGCGAATGTAAGATTCTTCCCTTGTGTTAAATTGAGTAGTTTTAAGTATGATATTTGGTTGTTTTGTATAGTTATGCATATAGGGTTTTAGTCCATAGGTTTGATATACATGTTAGCACTTTTATTTAGTATTTTTGATGGATTAATAATGGTTATAAGGTCATTTAAAATGAATATTCAAATCTGTCCAGATTTGAATATCCACTTTAATGTGTTTTAATCATCATTTTTAAGTAATCTTTTACATGTTAGTTTAGTTCATCATGGTAGGGTATTTTCTAGGTCATTGTCACAATTTTTATTTGCTATTTTCATGGGTTTTAAATTAATTTTAAAGCCATAGTCAAATCTGTCCATGGATTGAAAGTGACTTTAAAGTAAGTTAAAAAGCATTTTTATGGCCAAATCCAACCTAGAAATATGCCTAGGTTCACATAGTTTGATTAGATTGCATTTAGGGGCATTTTTCATGCATTGTTTGCATTGTTTGTTGCATTTTTATTTATTTTATTTAAATTCCAGTAAGCATGCATTTAGTATTTTAGGTGTTTAGCCTAACCTAGGACTAGCTAAAAACCTTAGGATTAGGGGGGTCACTTGACCCCACCTAGGATTCCCCTTTGTTGTAAGAATTACATTAGATTTAGGATTCTAGTAAGTTTAGGATCCTATCTTTGAGAGAATTTCCAAAATTAATGTTTTATCAAAATTAATTCACAATTAATTGAATCCCAATGATATTGGAATTTTGGATTTGATTTGGAATGAAATTCCACCCTTTGAAAGGATTTGATTCGGGATAGAATTCCCACTCTTAAAAGAATTATGATTGGATAAGAATTGTGTTTTAAAAAGAATTCTAAGTTCATTGGGAATCTATTAATTGGTGAGTTATTTTCTAAAAAAGAATTTCAAACTGATAAAATCTCTCGAATATATAGTCTTGGATAAGATAGAATTCTAATGATAGTGTAGTTCATTACGATAGGAGAATCCTAGGTAATCGAACTACGTGGACTTTGATTCTTATCAGGAAACTGGTAAGGTACGTAGGCAGTCAATAGGGCGCAAGTCCAATCTTAGGTTGACTCTGTATCTCCTAAGGTCTTTAGGATGTTGATTCTTTTTTTATTATTATTATCTATTATTATATATAAATTCATATTTTTCTTGGTTGATTAGATATGATAGGTTGTTTTTTATGAGATTTCGATAAAGCCCAAACTTAATTAGGAGACCTTTAATTAGGGTGAGATAGGTGCCTACAAGATGAGTCTTGAAACCTTCCTATCTCATAACCTAGCCCCCGAATCCAACTTTGATTCGAAGACCATGCTTTTCCAAAATATGGAGTCAATGTTTTATTGAAAATAAAACTCTTTTTGTGGTTTCCTTGTTCCCTAAAAATAAGGTGGTGACTCCCAGTTTTTTGCAAACACTTATCATTTTTCAAAACCAATCTTGAGTGGATAACAGAGAAGGATAAATGTGGATAATAGAGAAGGGTAAATCGAAATGGATAAAGATCATCCACAATCCACTGGGTATGTCGAGGGCTAAACTCCAATTAATTATTTTTGGGCTTTTCAATTTCTTAATTAATAAAATCAACCACTTGCATTTGCATGACTGTTTGACTTTGATTTCTGCATTGTGTGTGCATTGGCTCTTCATGATTAAGATCGTTATATGCTAAAGCCATCGATGAGCCTAGCCCTGGGCCCAGTCTCTTCGAGTCTTGGGTTCCATGTATGCGAAAGCCATCACTCTTCTCGCCACGTACCCTCAGGTATATCAAACGGATTAATCACGTACTGTTGGACCCACGCGGCATTCCTGATGTCATATGTGGTTAGGTATATCGATTGGACCGATCGAGTAAGGGACACTCAGCCTACCCTTTGAATTAGTCCATGTAGACTGTCTCCATAGGATACATACCCTACATCGCCTATTCACACACTATTGTAATGTTATGTTGCAAGATTTACTTCTCGGTTTTGTTTGAGCCTTGATTGTGAAGTGTGTATAATCATTAGGACCTGGATATGTAGGACTAGACCTTTATGAAATGCCCTAAACTCGTAAGAAAAGTGTCATCAAAGAGTCAAGGTACCTAATGAAGGCTAGTACCCTATATGTTCATGAGCTTAGGCCCGTTGTAGTGTTATGCTGCCCGAATAGTGATATTGATCTGTAAGCTTTAGGAGAAGATATGAGGTGTGAGTTTTAGGCCCATATCCTTTGGATAAAAGGTATAGGTCTGCGGTGAGTTCGAGACGTGGGTTTTAGGCCCATCTTCATAGGATAAAATGTGAGAGTGTTTGAGGTGAGATTAGTGTGTGGGCTTTCAGCCTATGCTTTTAGACTGTTTGTCCATTTATGGGCCTTGTAGATTGAAAGTGAGATTCGCGTGGGCTTTAGGCCCATAGTCTAGAGTAGGATCCTTAGGTCTACACCTTCGATGAATACTCTTAACCCATAAGGAAAATGTCCTAAAGGTTGGGGTAGTTGCCAAAGGTATAGTCCTTATCCCTTCTTTGTTCCAGGGCCCGGACTCATTGTAGTGTTTTGCTACCGAGTTGTTGTGCCCGTTTGTGGGCCTTGTAGTTAGTGAGTGTGCTTTGTGCGGGCCTTAGGCCCATGATCTCTAAAGTTTAGTGGTCCTTGACCATTATTCATTTTTGTTTGGGGTACCCATTGAAAGTATAGTCCCTATACCCTTCAACTCTCCACTTACCTCGATGGTAGGGTTATGCTGCCGAATTTTCCTCAATTGCCCTTACATGTTTGAGCAAGATAAGTGTAGAACCATTAGATTGTGGGGCAATTAGGACTATTCCTCTTTTGTTACCTTTAGGAAAGTCTCTTAGGAGATTAAGGTACCAATCTGGGGCTTGCCCATCGCTGTGGGCCTTGGCCCGTTGTAGCGTTATGCTACTAAATGTTTGCTGGATGCCTTTGGGCCTTAGAGATAGAAAGTGAGAATTGTGCGGACTTTGAGCCCATGTTTTATAGGTCTGTTCATTCTGAGTGTCTTTACTAGGGGCTTCTTTCCCTAAGATTCCTTAGTCTACCTCATGTGCTTTTGGTGTGAATCTTCATCCTTTTCAAAGGAATGTCCTAGAAAGTAGGGGCTTTGTGAGTTTTGTAAAATATCATTCTTTTTCAAAAAGCAATCATGGGGCTTTAAATTGATTTCAAAATTTTATTTTCTTTTTAGAGCATTCTGGCTTGGATCGTTGATTCTAGTGGGCCTGGGTTAAGTGTTGATTCATCTGTTGATTCCAATACGGCTAACAACAACGAGGTTTCCCCTACTGCTGCTGCCATAATCATGTCCTCCAAGGAAAGAATGGAAGCCCTAGCTTAAATGGCTGAAGATTTCCTAGCCCTAAAAGCAACCCAAGATTTATCTGAAAAGAATGGTGCTGAAATAGGAGAATCATCCCTTAAGCCTAAACCCATCTTTGAATCCGTTAAGCCCATGGACCTGGATAAGAACCCTCAACCCAAAAATCATTTATACCTCGTTGAAGAGCCTATTCTCATTAATAGTAGGATTGAAGCCCTGGAAAAAGCCCTTAAAGGATTCCGAAAGTAAGATGACTTGATGGACATGACCTCACTTTCCTTGTTCCCGAAAGCCTGCTTACCCAGCCACTTCAAAATGCCGGAATTGGAAAAATTTGATGGGATGGGTTGTCCTAAGATCCATTTGAAGATGTACGTGAGAGCCATGCATCCTCGTGGGGCCGATGATGAGCTACTAGTCCAAATGTTTCATGAGTCGCTTGCCGGATCTACTTTGAAATGGTTCTTACATTTGGATGAGTCTAAGATAAAGACGTGGGAGGACGTTTGCATTGAGTTTATTAGCCACTACCAGTACAATACAAAAATTGATGTCACTCGTTCTGATTTGGAAACAACCAAGTAAGAACCTTATGAGACCTTCTCAGCTTTTATTATGAGGTGGAGGGCTAAAGCCTCTCAGATGATCAACCGACCAACCGATGAAGAACAAATTCAGATGGTACTCAAGAGCTTATAACCCATTTACCACAATCACCTGTTCACACAGTACTTCCCCAATTTTAAAGCTCTTGTTAGGGCTGGGACCCAAGTTGAAGACGCCATCGTTAAAGGAGATATCAAAGTTGAATAACCTTGTAAAAAACAGCGAACCACTTTCGATGAAGGGTCAAGCGATGAAGTCAATAACATTATCCCACCTACATTGCCTTCACATCAATCTCACCAGTTTGAAGAACTTTGCAAGCCCTTAGATCAAGTCCTCGAGATATTGAAAGATCAAAACCTTTTGCAATCCCTCGAGCCAAGGCCTCTCCCTAAGTCCATACCCAAATCCTTCAATGGAGATGAGTACTGCAATTTTCATCAATACCCGGGCCATTTCAACCAACCAGTGCTACTGCCTTCACCTTGAAATCCAAGATCTGATTGACCGCAAAGTTGTCTCACCATCCAATTTCTCCAATCAGTTAGCTTGTGCCCATCACAGCACCCATTTCTAATGGATCCCTTGACGGAGAAGCTTAGTGAAAGCCCATGAAAGATGATGAGCTGTTTATGCCGAGTAGTAGTTTATAAGATTTTGTTTGTGCTTTCTTTGAGTAGTGTAGGATTTCAGTTTTTATTTTCAATAATAAGTATTTCCCTAGCCCGCTTGTGGAACTAGGGTGATCCGTTGTTTAGGATTTCTTTGTTTTGTCATTTCCTTTCGAGTTAAAAAAAAAAAAAAAAAAAAAAAATTCTCTTCTGCATCTTCTTTGCATTGTCTTCTTTGTGGATGTTTATGGCATGGATGTAAATCTTAAGAAAAATGTCTCTCTGGAGCTCATTGAGCAAAGGAATATGGGACAATCAACCTACATGAATTAATTGGAATCAATTGATTTATGGACAAATGACTTGTCTAAGATAATTAAGATTGGGCCAATAATTTTCTCACAAGAAAAAGAAATCAATCGGGCATCACGCTTAAAGCAAACTTGTGAAACTTTTAAGTTTAGAGACAATATGCCATGTGATGGCATTAATGTGGTGTGACCTCACCCTCATTAATTCGAAAGATAGACCAAGAAAAAGTCAAGAAATATGAAGTTGAAAAGATGAAATAGGATGGATTAGCAACTAGGGGATGATTCTTCCCAAATTGAATCAACCCATAGTATACTCATACTTGGGAAATATCGCGTGGATTTGAAAGATGTTTTAATAGAAAAGATTAGATCCTGTGGTGAAGATTCAAGGATTGGGCTCCTCCCAAGAGAATGAGGCTTCTAAAAAAAAAAAAAAAGGTAGAAATGATTGGCATTCGAAGCCACTCAAGAAAAAGAAAATATGGTACACCGAGGCTTAGAAAAAGAAGAAGATTTAGTCCCAAGAAGAGAATTCGAATCAAGATGTGAGGTCTGTGCACCATTAATCGAGTGCCATCGAGTGGGGCTGTTTGTCTTTAGATTTAAAAGGGGATTAAGTTTGTTTATCTCACCAATTAAAAAAAAAATCAAGCCCGCTAGGTAGAAAACCCAAAAGGGCTACCTAGGCAAAAGTTAGGGCATTCAAAAAAAAAAAATCAAGCTCGCTAAGTAGAAAACCTGAAAGGGCTGCTTAGGCAAAAGTTAGAGCAAGCAGAGAAAGGAAATGTCATGAACTACGATGACCTGATTCTCCACAAACATCAAACAACTTGTCACAATTTCTTCGAAATAGACATCAAAATTGGAGATACGTAGGTAGCCCATAAAGTTACATTGGGTGCGGTCCAATTCTTGTGAAAACATTAAGTGTTGAGTTCAAAATTAATTTATCATGGGCAATTAGTTTGAAACTAAATAAATTGAAGACATTTATTTCATAAAGGTAATTAATATCTTGAAATTTATGGATATGCCATTAACATCTTTACTCTTCTTTGTTTCTTGCCATTTTGGGAGGTTTGTCACTTCCTAAAACTTCTTGTGTAGCTTTCTTTTAGGTATTACTTTTTTGAAAAGTTTTACTTTCATGAGGATTTTTATGTCCCTAATGTTTTGATCTTTCTTTAAATCCCGAAATCTAATGATATTAGGTGGAATTGGTGAAATCATTTGACATGAGCTTAGCTAAGAATCTCTAACAAGGCCCATTGCCTAAGCCTTCCTTAAACCCCTTTTGAACCCTCCAACCATGTGTTTGAACCCTTTTGGAATCCCTGTTGCCCCTTTGTTAAATACTCATCCGTTTTGACAATCCCGTCCATTTGATCAAAGGAGAAGAGAAGATACTTAAGCCAGCTTATTTAACCATTCAGAATGAAAGTATTCATGGAGAAAATGAAGAGATTTAGTGAACCATAAAAAACTCTTGAGGAGACATGCATGGTGTATTTCGGGTTGATTTCGAGATGAAAGTGCGAGTGATATTTGAGGAAGGGATGCACATCATTACGTTTGAAGAAGATGCATGAGGTTATAAACTCCAAAGGATGTAGCCATCAGAATCAGAGTTAATATTGACTTTATGTGATAACCCAAAATTTTAAAATATCTATTTACGTAATATCTTTAAAGTTTGGAGTGTTTTGTAAAAAAAAAAAAAAAAAAAAAAAAATTAATTTTAAGGGGGCTTATTATATAATTTTCTTTAAGGTTGGGGTGATTTCAAAATTTTATATAAGCTTAAGGGTATTTTATAAATATAAGAAATTGAATTTTTACAATTTGCAATATAGTCCCTAGCTATTCCCTTTAAAACCCGTGAAAGCCCCCTATCTCCTTCATTTTGGCATCAGACTTGTGAGAGTAGAGAGAGGGAGAGAGAGAGCCATGGGAAGAGTTCAACTAAGAAGGAAGTGGGGTGTTGCCAGATTTCTTGCCGGAAAACCCACCTAGGTTCTCAAAATTTCTGCAGAAAAAGGGGTAAGCTCTCTACATGCATGTTTATTTTTAATTTCCTCTCTCTCTCTTCTGGTATTTACGGGCTTATGGAGCCTGAATGCTTGGCCTTCGACTTTTGTTCAAACTATGGAGTTTATTTGTGTTTTGAGCAAATGGATTCGAACTTCTAAAAAAAAAAAAAAAATCTGATTTGAAGATCAATAACTCTGGTAATTGCACGCAAGGTTCAAAAATGGGTTTCACGGATCTTCAACTATCTGCATGTTTATTTTCATTTGTTTTCTCCTCTTGCATGTTTGGTTTGGGTGGATCTTGGGTTTAGATATGTGTTTTCAAAAAAAAGAGTTATGGTGGATCAGAAATATTTGGAGTCTTGCTTGTGGATTTTATGTTATACATGTGTTCGTTTATGAGTTCAAACCTTTGGTCTTTTATAACATGGTGGGTTTTTACTAAATCTGATTTTAAATTATGGATTTCAAGTTTTTAAGAATACATGGCTGTGATGATTTATTTGGGGTGGATCTTAACATGTAAACTCAGTTTGAAGAAGGTTCATGAGATGATTGGAACATTCATGGGTTCGATATTGGGACTGTGCATGTCAAACTTTTATTTTTTTTTTTAAGTTTGATGAACAGTTCAAGTGACTTTGGGTTTGCAAGTGTGGGATTCACTGCTACCTTATTTGAATTACTGGATTTTTGGAAATCTCAGGAGCTACACGCATGACTAATGTGATAAATCTTCAATTTTTAAAACTCAGATTTTATAAACCATGTGATTTACTTTTGGAATGGTTTTTTTTTTTTTTATAAAAAAAAACAATTTTATGCAAGCTTTTGGAATTGCATGTAGATGGATTCTTGTGTAAAGTAAATTTTTGGGTAAACTAGTAAAGCAAAGGGGCTGGAAAATGAATTTTAGATATGTTATAAATCTGTATTTTAGTTTTTGAAATCACACTTTTCTAATGTATGCATTTGAAGTTATGATTTTGAGTTGAATAACAAATTACATGTTTTTGAACATATATATAGGATGGTATAAGGTTTTGAATTATTAAATTATAGTTTTAACAAGGCTTGAAGGTTTATCAATGGCGGTTTTTCGCCATTGCAGGTCGGACCAATACCAGAGAAGAGACCCCTATTGATAGGGCATTCCATGCCTATCGATAGGGCTGTGTCATTTTTGAAATTTAAGTCATTTTCCCTCCAAACTTGTTTTCAACATAACTTTCGCATATGAGCTCCGTTTTGGGCGTACTTTATATGTACGGAAAGCTTATGAAACCTAGTTTCTAAATTTCATAGTTTTGAGGTCAAAATTATTTTTGGAAAGAGAGATATTTTGGAAATACCAGATTTGCCCCTCGTGTGTGCACTATGCCTTCTTTGGCCTATATCCTCAAATCCACTTTGTTTTTGGCTATGGAATTCAATGTGTGGTATCTTGACACACGTGGGAATAAGTCTTGGAAGTTTTAAAGTCTTGGGTTTAGCATTTTGGGGTTTTTGGATCCTTAGAGTTGTGAGTGAGCAGTTTTGAGAGTCATTTTGCTTTACTTTTGAACTGTGGATGCTCGTGCTTTCTTTTGATCTTTCTTGCTTGCATTACTGTTTGTTTCTCAGTGTTGATTGGGTCCTTTGGAGGACCACTTGCATTGGGTGCATAAGCATTGCATTTGGGAGGCTCGTGGAGCCACAAAGGGTTGGAAAACACAGCTGCATTGAGGTAGGGATAAGGAACCTCTTACTGTAATGATAATATGTCTGTTTTACAACTGTTTTTGAGAACTACATGAACATAGATGTTAAACACATTTGAGAATGGTATAACTTACAAATGTTTGAGAACCTTACGGATTATTAGCTTGTCAAATAGATACATGGAATATACTAGTTTAAAGACAATTGAATTGTGTGGCATGTTTAAGAAATGAGAACTAAGGCACAGAAATGAAACGTTTTGAGAACTTGTCTATATTTCCTGGCAAACTACTTAGAACTGGGTATTATGTGTATGTGTATATAAAACTGGGGAACAGGCTTTCCAAATGCAAGTTTTATGGAAACACTTGATAAGGGCATATAGTGATAACTGTTTATATCTACACAATATAAATACTTGGTCTAAAGCTCATATGCCTGATCTTCTAGATATATCTATATAAAAGAAAGATGTTGAGATTTTCTTACAACTGTTCCCTTGACTTTTGGGTTGGATTGAATATTTTGAAATGGGAATCAGCCAGGGTACAAAAGTGAATATATGTATATATATATGTATTTGAATATGACGTGTCTTGAGGATTATTTTGTATATAAGATGATGGCATATGGTTTATCTATTTCACTCCTGTTTTTGGATAATGGTTATGATTGTTTTGAAATAACACTCGATACTTTAATATATGCCACATGTTATAACTTTACCTGCTGGCTTTGGTAATTGGTTTAAAAGTACATCCTTATTGCTTCTCTTGCCCATTTGAAAATGATTTATATTATCGTGCTGTTATGCATGGTTTAGGCTCGGTTGGTATACAGGGTGACTATTTAAGGGCCCATGGTCCTGGGTGGAGTCTTAGTGCGGACCCGAAGTATATAGCCCCGTAGTGGCTCGACAGTTGGCCATGTGTTTTAGGCAACTGGTCGGTTATCCTCGAGAGGTCAGACCCCGTAGTGGTCGGTTTCGGCTGTCGTTGTGCCGGAGGCTTGTTAGCCTAGAACAACGTCCTGATATACGTTCCGTGAGCCTGGTCTTCGAAATTGATGGATATTATATTGCATTTATAACTGTTCAAAACCCACACCATTTACGTTATTGAACTTTGGACTGAATATAGAACTACTTGACTTAAGCTTTTCACTGAAAGACCACACAAGTTTATAACTGCGTTATCTACTGTTTTATAAACGTTACAGAGACTACATTTATTTAAAATATTCCATGTATCATTATGTTATTGTTATTGGTAGAGGTTATCTTATTCCTACTGAGCAAGTGGAAGCTCACCCCTGCTTTTATGCAGCAGATTACAGGTTGGCTTGGGGTTTGCATCTTGATTTGGGACAAGCCTCTGTTTGAGGATTGTTAGACGACTGCATGGTAGATTCTGCATTGGACCTGCATAACAATGAGATGTGTAGTGTTTATATTTTCTTGATTTTGGGACTTGCCACTGTTTGTGGCATTGCCTACTTGCCAGGGATGTTGGCATTATTATTATTTGATTTATTATTATTGTATAAGACGTTTGGGACATTTGTATGAGCATAACATTTCATATAGTTAATTTATGCCTGTATTTCTTGTCTCTCATAAGGATATATGAATGAGCAGGTCAGGTTGTACCTCTATCTTGACACGTGTTGACCTATCCGGAAGGGTCCATACGATTGTTAGGTTGGGGTGTTACACTTTACGTCCCACTTTGCGATCAAAGGATTCAAGTCGAAGTACTTAAACATAATCTTCATACTTCAGTTTTTATAAACTTTTCTAAAAAAAAAAAAAAAATGCTTTTGAAAGCCCTCTTGGTTGTTTTTGAAAATGAGTGATATATGTGAACTACTTGTGCCGGTCCCCCTCTCTTCAAAGGTACTTTCAGAATATCTACATTAGAAAGTTCTTAAGTTGGGCTTCCTTGCCATAAATACCCTAGTGTCGATGTTAGGCTTCCTTATCATAGGCATCCTTCTGTTGAAGTAAGGCTGCAATATGAGTGTTGGTTAATTAGAAAAAGAATTAATATTGAAAAGTTAGAATAACTTTCAAATGATGGAATTATTGACATATGAAATTAATGCATAGAATGATGGGTTTGAAACTTACACTAAGTGTAACACTTGTGTTGAAAAATGAAAGTGTAACATATATTGATGCTGAAGACTATCATTGTATGTATTAATGATTTAATGATTTGAAGATTTACTTTTGGATAATCCTTTTTTGGGAATATTGTAAAACATATAGTGTGCATACATTTGAAATGTATTTTGAAAACTTGTCGTGGTACATCCAAATCACTCAAATAATGTGTGAAACTTATTTGAATCATGACATGAGAAATTGGATTTTAAAAAAAAATCGAAGTTTTGTTTTCTTGGGAATTTTATCAAATACTTGGTGGCCACCGCTTTAAGCTTGTAAAATGAGAAATTTGAGCACTCAAGAAGGGGAATGATCAACCAACATTCATAGAGTAGATTTTGAGCGTGCCATATAATTTGGGGGATAGAAGATAGGGATGCGAGTTAGTCTCTTGATGAGAATGAGAGAAGAAAGATGAGCTCAGAGCTCCGACAATACCTTTGAGTTAGCTTCATTGTCAAGAAAGCCTTGTATTGGTTAGAGAGGTTAAAGAGTGAATATCATAACCATGGATTTGAGGATTTGATGAAGTTGTAGATATTTGAAAAAATGGTATGAATCCTGAGTGCAAGAGCCGAAGAGAAGAATCCTATGTCTATTGATGTGTAGAGCAAGCTTAGAGAGAGTGATTTGCAGTGGTTTCAATGGGTGAAGATCAATTCGAAGTAATTCTCGTTGATAATGTTGGTGATATTTGCAGAATAATGATGTGAGATAATGATTTGGAAATGATGAGCGTGTAGGCAAAGCCTATATCTGACATATGGCAAAGCCCATATCTGACATATGGCATTCAAAATAAGAATTTTGTTAAGTGAAGTCCATAGTTGACATATGAGAAAGTTCATATTTGACATATGAGATGTGATGATTTAGAATATGATTTGGCGAAGTCCAGGTTTAATGAATCTCGTATCTGACATAAGGAATTTTATAATTTAAAATAAGAATTTTGTTAAGTGAAGTCCATATTTGACATATATATGGAAAAGTTCATATTTAACATATGAGATGTGATGATTTAGAATAAGAATTTTGTTAAGTGAAGTCCATACTTGACATATGGCAAAGTTCATATTTGATATATGAGATATGATGATTTAGAATATGTTTTGGCGAAGTCCATGTTTGATGAATCCCGTATCTGACATAAGGGATTTGATAATTTAGAATAAGAATATGATTTAGCGAAGTCCATGTTTGATGAAGCTCATATATGACATATGGGATTTGGAGATTTAATGATTAAGAATACGATTTGGCATAGGGATTTAACGATTTAGAATATGATTTGTCGAAGTCCAGGTTTGATGATACTCATATCTGACATATGGGATTTGGAGATTTAGAATGAGATAATTGGAAATGTGTGTGGGATTTCCAAGTAGGACTGAGGTCCTTGTAGACATCCATTTTTTACCATGAGTATGGTCATGAATGGTTGCCTGTGTTTAGAGATGAAATAGGGTGTCAAAACCCTAAGTTCCCAGTTTTACCCTTTATGGGTAGTTAGTTAGAGGTCATTATCACATGTAGGTTTTTAGGTCATATTGATTCGATTCTTTTTGCATTAGATTTTTAGAAAGTCTAGGAATATCCCTGCAAAATTCCATGGCATTCTGAGCCAGGCTTGATAGAAAATAAGGCCTTTTGTGACTTGAAGGGCAGTACTATCATTTGAATCACAAAAGCCTTGAATGACTGTCGATCTTGTCTCGAATGGTCTCGAGGCTTTGGCATAAATATTTAAAGTGTGTTTGGTAGCTAAGTTGATCGGTGGCAAGGTCTATAGAGCCTTTTGGCTCATGATTGGCTCTTAAGGCTCAAAAGGCCCTTTCAAGCCTAGATTAGGGTTTCGACCAAAAGTGACCGGGATTCAATATTTTTATCAAACCAAAGCCTTAAAAGGTTTCAAAACACTTTCCTAAAATATTTTAAAACTTGTTTTAAGAAGAAGAAATTATTTCGAAAGCAATCGGTTAGCAGATTTCAAAACCCTAAAATTTGGGCCCGGTAGGCCCTAAACAGCTAATCGGTCGACTTTTCCCTAAACCTTTGACCTTGGTCAATGCATTTTCACTTCAAACACTTCTTAAAACATGGAGAATCGAATCACGATCGTTTCGGGGCTTGAATAGTCAAATTTGGACTTAAAACGGGTCCGAAAAGCCAAAAAAAGCAGAAACCGGGTCAAAACGGGCTGAGTTAGGCCCACATAGGCCAAAATTGGCATCGGGGATGGATGACCATCGACCAAGGGATGGCCAACCGTCCATGATGGACGGCCAACCGTCCCAAGGTGGATGGTCGTCGATCCTTTTAGCCAATAATTGCATATTTCAGAGTTTTTTTCCTGCCAGGACTCTTCCAAGCCCTAGCATGTGTCCAGTTCGGCCATGGGGACTTTGGGATGAGTTCAAACACCTTGGAAGACTGGTTTTGAGCTCTTGGATCATTCCTAAGAGATTTAAACTCAGCCATTGATCAAACTTAGGCATCCCTATAAATAGAGGGCTCTAAAATCAGTTTTAACACACAGAATAAGCTTTAGAGAGCTAGCTTGGAGAGTTGAGGCTTAAGCAATTGCACAAGCTTCCCCCATAGCACTCTAGCTTAAGTTTTAAAGTCCTTGAGGTCCTTGGAGTCCTTGGAGCTTGAGGAGAAGGCTTGGAGCAAGTGGGAGGGAAGCAAATAAAGGTTAGTAGTCTTTATGTTTAAGTAGTTTTGCATTTTTTTCTTTTCTTTTTTCTTCTTCTTCTTCTTCTTCTTTGATCATGCTAGATTAGGTTTTTATTTCCCTAGTATGCATAGGATTTAGTTCATTGTTAATATAGGATTTAATTCATTATTTCTCTAAGCATGCATAATAGGATTTAGTTTATTTCTTTAATATGCATAATAGGATTAGTTTATTTCTTTAGTATGCATGATAGGTTTATTTATTAGTATGCATAATAGGTTAATAGGGATTAGTTATTTCTTTTTCTTAATGCATGATAGGAATTAGTTTATAAAATGTATGTGTGGACACCCCATTTTTACCAATTATTTCTATCATATACTTATACATGATCAACACGAAGAGTGGATCATTTGGTGAGGGATTGGCCTTGTAAAGACCAAATTGCCCAGATTGCCCTTTTCTGAGGGAAAGGACAGTTCATTATTTTATGTGTACATTTGGATTGGAATCAACCCATTTGTATTGCATTTGACTTTTGAAGTGTTTTAGAACATCCCTGTAAATTTTCATAGCATTCTGATGAGAGCTCGATAGGTAATTAGGGTTTTTGCGACTTGAAGGGCATTTTCGTCCTTTTTCTCGAAAAATTTCCGAATGACCTCCGAATTCGAGACGGATTGTTTCATGAGGTTTATATGGATGTGGGGAGTGAATTTGGAGTGTCAATTGAGCCTTTGAATGGTTGGGATGGATTCGCCCAAAATCGATCCCACGGGTAAGAATGAGCTGAATTAGGGTTTTGTTCAAATCAGCCGTGAATTGGTCATTTTCACCAAAATGAAAGATTTTCAAAACATGTTGTCAAGTACCAATTTCATGTTAAAACCATGTTTTTAGAAGTGGTGCAAGCCTAATTGATCAATTTTACAAAACAAAGAATGGTCATATGACCAATTTTGGCACAACCGGGTCAATTGGCTAGCTTTTTGCTAAAACCCTTGACCATGGTCAATTTATTTTAACCCAAAAACATTCTAAAAATATGGAGGATCAAAACACGGTCGTTTTGAGCCCTGAACCATCGAATTTGGATCAGATTTGACCAAAATATGGCCAAAATATGCAAACCCTAGAATTTGGGGAACAAATTTGGGAAGTCACTACGGTGACCGTCCTAGCTAGGACGGCTAACCGTCCAGCCCAGGACAGCCAGCCGTCCAGGCTAGGATGGTCACCAGCATGGTCGAGCCAATTTTGCCATTTTGGAAAATTTCACCTATTTTGGCCGATTTGACTTGATTTTTTGGGATAAATTCGAACTTGGTTCAGCTTGCAAACCCTAGGAAGAATTGTTCTAAGCCCTAGGATCTTTTTTAGAAGATTAAATCCTAACCATTCAAGGATTTGAACCCTAGCTCTATATATGTTGCATTATGGAGTTAGAGAGAGGGGGAGGTTCAAAAAAGGGAGAGAATTTTAGGGTTTTGAGAAGGAGGCTACGGATTTTTAGTTCTTCATTCTTACACCATTGAAGGGGTAAGAACTCAAGGCTAGGAGCTTAGAGAAGGTTAGCCAAGAAGGAGATCGAAGGGTAAATCCTTAACCTATGTTTTCCTTTTCATGAATTCTTACATAAGTCTATGATACTATGATGTAAGTCCTCTTGATTTTCATAGGGGATGGATTCTCTTTTCTTTTTCTTTTTGCTATGAGAATGTTTAACATGATAGGGTTAGTTTTATTGTTATTTCATGTCATATGGGTTAGTTTCATTATGATTGCATGTTAGTAAGCATATTAGGGTGTCTTTTATTGTGATTAAATGCATGTTAGGGTTAGCTCCATTATTATTTTATGTGATTAAATGTGATTAGGGTTAACTTAGTTAGGATTTTATGTGAGTATGCATGATTAGGATTAGTTTCATTATGATTGTATTTTAGCAAGCATGATTAGGGTTAGCCTTTTTTATGATTTTATGTGAGT
>JAESVK010000152.1:3841669-3884672 GCA_017140935.1 Hamamelis virginiana | reverse complement strand
TCCCTCGAACACAATTGATATTTTTAAGCACACTTTAAGAGATGAAAATAAACTAACAAACCTAATATGAATAATGCAAACTCATCCTAACAATACTAGCATGTGATTATTTTGCATAAAATATCCTAACATGATTACTAACCTAAAAAAAACTTAAACATGCATGAACCTAATCCTAAACATTCAATCCTAATATGGTATGAATAAAGAATAATGGAAGAAGAGAAATATGCATACATATTATGAAAATAATTCCTAAATAATAAACTAGCCTATCATGCATACTAAAGAAATGTGGAACCTAAACTATGCATGCTAACCATGAACTATATCCTATGCATGCATACTAACAATAAACTAAACCCTATGCATACTAAGGAAATAAAAACCTAACCTAGCATGATTAAAGAAGGAGAATAATAATAATAATAATAATAATAATAATAATAATAGAAAAGAAAACTACTAACCTCTTTCTCCGCCTCCTTGCTTCAAGCCTTCTCCTCAAGCTCCAAGCCTTCTCCTCAAGCTCCAAGGACTCCAAGGACCTCAAGTACTTTTAAACATAAGATAGAGTTCTATGGGGGAAGTTTGTGCAATTGTTCAAGCTTCTACTCTCCAAGCTAGCTCTCTAAAGCTTTTTTCTGTGTGTTAAAACTGATTTCAGGGCCCTCTATTTATAGGGAGGCCTGAGTTTGATCAATGGCTGAGTTTAAATCTCTTAGGAATGATCCAATGGCTCAAAACTAGTCTTCCTAGGTGTTCATACTCATCCAAAAGTCCCCATGGCCGAACTGGACACATGGCAGGGCTTGGAAGAGTCCCGGGCAGAAAAACCACTAAAGAAGAGCAGTTATTGGGCAAAATGGTCGACGACCATCCACTCTAGGACGGTTGGCCATCCCTCATGGACGGTTGGCCGTCCCTAGGTGGATGGTCATCAATCCCCCATCTCCAAAAATGCCCTCTGTGGGCCTGTCTCAGCCAGTTTCGACCCGATTTCGGCTATTTTCAGCTTTTCGGGCCCGTTTTAAGTCCAAATTTGACGATTCAAGCGCCGAAACGATCGTGATTCGATTTTCCATGTTTTAAGAAGTGTTTGAAGTTAAAATGCATTGATCGAGGTCAAAGGTTTAGGGAAAAGTCGACTAATTAGCTGTTTAGGGCCAACCGGGCCCAAATTAGGGTTTTGAAATTTGCTAACCGATTGCTTTCGAAATCATTTCTTCTTCTTGAAACAAGTTTTAAAATGTTTTAGGAAAGTGTTTTGAAGCCTTTGAAGGCTTTTGTTTGATAAAAATATCGAATCCCAGTCACTTCCGGTTGAAACCCTAATCTGGGCTTGAAAGGGCCTTTTGAGCCTTAAGAGCCAATCATGAGCCAGAAGGCTCCACAGACCTTGCCACTGATCAACTTAGCTACCAAAGACACTTTAAATATCTATGCCAAAGCCTCGAGACCATTCGATACAAGATGGACAGTCGTTCAGGGCTTTTGTGATTCAAAGGACAGTACTGCCCTTCAAGTCACAAAAGGCCTTATTTTCTATCAAGCCTGGCTCAGAATGCCATGGAATTTTGCACGGATGCTCCTAAACTCTCTAAAAAATAAATGCAAAAAGAACCGACTTAATCTGACCTAAAAACCTACATGCGATAATGACATCTATCTAACTACCCACAAGGGTAAAATTGGGACTTTAGGGTTTTAACACCCTATTTCACTTCTAATCACAGGCAACCATTAATGATCATACTCATGGTAAAAAATGGATGTCTACAGCTACATAGGCAAAAGTTAGAGCAAATAAAAAAAAAAAAAAAAAAAAGTGGACTTCTTCAATTTGATTCATGAACTGCAAAGACCTGATTCCCCAAATATCACCAAGAATTAAGGAAAAATGACAAGAGAATGCATCAAGGACGGGGATACGTAGGCAACCCATAAAGTTACTTTGGGTGCAGTCTATTTCTTGTAAAAACATCAAGAGTTTGGTTCATTTGTAATTATTAAGGGATATTTGTTGAGATTTTAATAAAATTGATATTTATTCATCCATAAAGCTAGGGTAGAAACTTTTTGAAATATTTATTACATGTCATATGTATCCATAATTCCTACTTTCTTCAAATCTTACATTGCTTAGAAAAATAAAAAAGAAAATCCCTAATCTACTCTAAGTCCTTCTCGCTCTGCGGGCTTGGGCTTCATTCTCGTTTCCCCTATTTCTCTTAGTTGTCCTGACTCGTGACGCATCTGCTAGAAGTGACGAACCTGCCGACTAAGCTATAACTCGAGAATCATAAACGAGGCTTCGAACCTTATCCTTCATAGCCTGCACCTTTAAACCCAAGTCTTGTTTAAGCCAAGCCCGATACTCCCCATCAAGCCTAAAAGGCCCATTGCAATCCCCTACTTGACTCAAACATAAGCCTGAAGCCCATTTCTTCACAGCCCAAGATGCCAAAGAAGGAGTAGCCACCTCTATCCCATGAACATGCCCATTGATAGGGAGATTGATTTGAGCACGACCCTTTTGGCGAAGTACACGAGAAGCCCAGTAAAATGATGTATGCTTTAGGCCCATAAGCTTCACTTGACAACACCCCGAAGTGTGTAGTACATACTCTTCACCACAGTCCCATATAGCCACATGCCACTGAATATCTCTCCAAGTCAGAGAAGAGAATAAGATGATCATGTCCTGAATAGAGCGACGCTCAAAAAACAAAAGCTTATGCGAACAATAATTATTGGACAAGTGTTTTGGCCCATCACAAGGAGTGATCAGCTTAAGTCTTTCAACCAACCACATCTGAAGAAGAATGGGGTTACCCCTAATACAAAAAGCAGAAATAGAGTAGAAGTGGTCAAGCCCATTTAGAGTTTCAGCCAGCACCACAGGGATAATGTTGTGAAACTTCGATAATTGCAGAATGAGTTCACATGTTTCAGTGGGTATAAAAATGGTTCCATTTAAAACAAGAAAACAACCCACTATGCATAAGGCGAGTGCGTACTGGGTAGGCCTATGAAGAGCTAGTGGTTTTCCCCCTTCCCTCAAGAAAAATGAAGCTAGTTTGAGAAGATCAATGGAGTTTTCATGGATATATAAAGAAGCTTCCCTAGACGAAAGTTCAAAGAGAGAAGAAAAGGTTTGGAAGTAACCTCGACGAATAGTAGGAAAGATGAAAGGACCATTAACAGAGATATTCATCAAGGCACAAAACTCTTCAAATAAAGGACATACCTCTTCACAGTTGAAGCAAAATACATGAAGATCAGAGTCCCAGAAGTGGATCATAGAGTTGAGAAATTTGTCTTCAAGCTTCACATGACAGAAAGAACCATGAAGTCAGACCAAATCGCGCGAACACCTTCTTGTCTTCTGCCCGCATCTTGCTACGAATAGGTTGATGATCAATTTGAGAGCTTCCATTGTGTTTAGTGTGATGAAAGTGAGCCTAAAGGTGTGTTTTTATAGCTTTTTGGCAAAGAAATCGAGTTAGAGGCGAAGTAGAACACTCAAAAGGTTAAAAAACGTCAAAATAATCAAAAAATGGGAACCAGGGTCGATGACCATCCCCAAAAGGACGGCCAACCGTCCATGGAGGGATGGTCATCCATCCTTGATCCCAAATTTTGCCTAATTTTGACTTTTTCGAGACCTTTTGATACCCGGTTTGACTTTTCGCTCAATTTTTGTCAGTTTTGACCTATTTTCGGGTTAAAATTGAACCAAAAAAGCAATTAAAACATATTTGTATTCTCATTAGGATAAAATTACATAATAATCAGGATTTGTAGTACATACATAGAGAAAAAATACATAGAAAACCCTAAGCAGGCCTCCTATAGGCCTAATAGTACAAAATCATCTCCGTCGGGATGATTTCCTCGTTCCCCGTGAACCCGATGCCTCGTGATCCCCTCTCGATCCATGGTGCTCCTGTGAAGGCTGGCTCGAAGCCTCCAAACCCAAAGCGTAGGTGAGATTGGTGAAAAATGAAATCATCGGTGATTGAAAGAGTAGAGAGAAAGTTACCTGTGCAGCTATGTTCGCATTATTTGCATCAAGATTCATACTTTGAAGTTCCCTAGTCAATGATGCACTATATGCCAACCACTCCTCAGTGTATGATACAGGCACCTGAAAGGTCGAAAGATTCAACATGTTAGGAGAGCAAAAGCTACATATAACAAAGGGTGAAAGTATGATGATTACCGAAGTATAAGAAGGATCAATATGTGGGTATTCATTATAAGGCACTCGAGTGATTGGTCTTTGAACAAAGCTGTCATCCTCAATGACTTGCACTTGCCAAGGGACAGGTGGCAAAGAAGGAGCAGAGGATGAAGGCTCACCCTCATTAGGAGCCGCAGTAGCTGTAGGAATAATGTATAGAAAAAAGGTAAGGCTATCAAGAGAGAGCATGATACCTCAGTAGGGGGAAATCCTGATACTAATGGACGCATTAGATAGTGCTGACAGAATGTACGATAATCCTCATGCGGACAATGGAAAGCATCTATAAACACACCAGCCATGGCGTCTGCTAGAGCATGGTCTGTCAATCTAACAGTGTGCCTTATAGAGGGAGGAGGTGCATGAGGTACACGAGCAGCTGAATGAGCCCCACAAAGTTGAGCACGCACTATTTCCCCAAGGTACCAGTACATGCCAGAAGGCCCCTCGAACAGAATCCTCCTATGTGACATCTCAACTACAGGATTAAGCTGAGGCATGGTGCATCTCCAATGGCGCCAAGGACTCCACCTCACCTGAAGACGAGGTATATTAGAGAAAGTTTGAGCATTGAGAAAAGAAAGCAGAAATGAAGATGGTTACCTTATTAGAGCGCAACCCTGTAAGAAAAGCACGATTATAAGCATAATCATGCCTATGGGCAATGGCATTCACCCGCCTATCTAGGGCATATCGAGCGAGGGTTGGCCAGGAAAGGTCATTAGCAATCAGTGTGAGGCTATTCAGGTCAAGATACTCATGAGCCCATACCTGCATGATATGTGCATTGTTAGAAGATAAGTAAAGGGAAGTTTATTGCTTGAGCGTAAAATGATGTGTGCGCATGAGAATCCCAAGCGTAGGAGTCCTATGGTCGTCAAACAATGAAACTAGTGAGTACCTAGGTCATTTCCACAGGGAGTGGAATAGGTTCTAGCAATTCTTAGGTTATGCTACCCAATGAATGCAAAAACAAGTGTAAAACATGGGGTTTTGTTTGGTTGTTGAGATTTGTGTCAAATTAATGGCAATGGTTTGATATGAAAACTTGTAAATGAAGGAAAGGATGGGTTCTATGGATTCATTCTTTCCTAACCTAGGTTTAGTGGTTTCTCAAACAATACACATTCAATAATCCATGTGACCTATGGTTTTGAATGGAAGAATTTAACAAGACAAGCTCAAGAGAATAAAACATATGATGGGATGCAACTTACTACTCATTTTGATATTTTCACAAACACATGGAGTTCATATGTGCTCATCACCAGAATACAACATCTCACCGGTCATATTTTGGTCATGAATATGAATCCATATTGTTTCAAAAGAGAAGGGAGTAGAAGAAGCTACATTCCATTATCATTGAAGCATTTGAGTCAAGAAACCACATTCACCTAAGGCTTTGGAGAAGAACTTCACCATAGAACCCTCCTTGGGTGATTAGCTAGCCATTAAGAAAGAAAAGAACACCAAACACAACAATAAATGCTGAAAAATAGTAAATGCTATGTATTAAATGATCCAAATGAAGTGTACCATAAAACCTTGAGATTAAAATAGAGAATAACAAACTAAACTAGAGATTATAGGGTAAGAACAACAAGAATAACAAAGAAACTAAGCTACTCTAAGTAAGAAATGCAAGAAACCCTAGAAAACCAAGAGAAAACCCTAAAAACTAAGCTAACCCTAGAAAAACTAAGTTAAGGAGAAGAGAGAGTGTTTCTATTAGCCCAAAATACACATTAAATACCCCCCAAAAGGGTATCAGACATGGGGACCAAAAGACAAGTGAACCCTTGCATTTAGAACAAATTTCATTTGGCCCGGAGGATTTCCCGAACAAGGGTACCAGTACCCCTCCATGCTGGGACCGGAACCTATCTTCACTGCATAATGGGTACCGGTACCCATTGGAGGGGTACCTGTATCTCCCTTGCTGAAAGCTCAAAAACTGCTCGTTTTGCACACTAAGCTTCCTCGCTTCAGCTTCGCTTATCCCGGATGATTATATGAACTTGAGAGACAGCTCCAAAGGTGCTCGGTCCTCCATTGCACTGGAATAGAGCGAATGACTTGCTTGGGAGAAGCTTTGACAGAGAATGCACCAAGGATGCATAACAAGGAGAATGAGAATGCACTTGCTAGCCATGATCGTCGGATGAAAACCTTCGAGATTCATCGAACACCTTCAAAAGATGGATTTAGTGCCATGCAACCTGCAAGTGCTCAAAAACAATGAAAGAATCAAATGCACCAGAATTAAGTCAAACTAGGGCTTAAGAACAGGTAAAATATACAAAAAGACGAGTAAAAATGGGAGAATTTATGTGCTAAACACACCCTCCAACCTGTATCTTGCTAGTCCCTTGTAAGATTTGAACCAGAAAGAACTAAGAAAATAAGAAAAGAAAAACAAATAACTGAACAAAAGAGCTCGCTTTCATCATGCATACATGAGCATACTACTTAAACTTAAAATACAATGCAAGCGTTTGAACTACTTATGCCCGACCCTTTTCCATGTGTGTGGTATTTTGCCAGTCAGAGATTCACAAAACCAAACATTAATCAACATGAACTAAATACAGAGATGGAAGAATGAATGGAATGAAGTAACTCAAGAGCATACCCCATGAAACAGAATAAAGCATTTATAACATAAACCAACCATTCATAGATGCATAATGTTCAAAAAGGAACAACCAACACTTTAAAATCAAAAGGGAAAGGGCTTTTAAGCATGAAACGACCAGGGGTTACACAAAGGGGCTTCAAAAACAAAATGGGTGTTGGCTTTACTTGGCTTGGGTCACTACCCTGTGCCAACACCGCCCTATGCTACCCTAAAACCAAAATAAAACTAGACTAGGAAAGTAAAAACCATAAACTGAAAACATAAGCATCCTAACTACTCAAAAGTACCCCTAACTACTCCTCTTCTGACCCTTCCTCGTCACTGAAATCATCCTCATCCACACAGTCGTCCAGCTCATCGGAATCCCCCTCCAAGTTAGGAAGTGGTGGTTCAACAGCAGATGGGTCACCTCTCAGCATGTGAACCTCTCTCTCCAACCTAGCCAGTCTGTGGTCAATCTGCTTCTGCTTCCCCAGAATGCATTTGAACCATCCCTTGATTCTGCGCTCCATCCTCTTTAGCGGAGATGTACTTGCAGGCTTAGGCGCTGACGATGAGGACGGCCCTTCAGAAGCTAACTGGGATTGTGCTGGCCTGGGCTTCACTGAAGCTGCAATACTCCTTACTTCGGTTACATTATTGATGGGACCAAAGTGAGGAGGTGTCATTTTGTTCTTAGGAGGCAACTTGATTCCTTCAGCTTTTACCATTTGAGTGACCAAGCTAGGGAGAGGCATGTAAGTCGTCTTGCTTGCAAAATTTACAAAGTCCCTCATTACTCCCCAAATCACCGCTGCGAAGTCAATTCGCCGCCATTCATCACCTCGAAAAGGAATTTGATTTCATCAATTCTTGGTGCTTTTTCTTTTCCTTTTGGTACAATGCTACAATGGATGATTTTATTCATTAAGGCATACTCGGGCTTAAGCTTCCCAGGGGTGAATTCACTTCGATTGAATGACACCATCGGCACAGGGTTTGAGCACATAGCTTGAGTGAATGACGCCCCATTGAAGACTGTCATTGGGCGAAATGGGTAAGGAACACCATCTGCATGGGAAGGCTGAGAATATCCCAAAGCTGTAGCAATGGTAGCAGTGTTCACTAGAAAGGGTTTGCCGCACACTGTTGTCTTCATGTGATACTCAATCTCTTCATGTTCTTTCAAGTTAGAGTAGAACTCTCTCACCACAGATGGGTGATAGCCCTCGATAGGCCTACACAGGAAACCCAAATTTTGATCTTTGATAGCACCTCGAATGGGATGAGTGTGGATAAAAGTTGACGCTTCAACTGTCCTTTCACAGATGAACCCTCTTTTGGCAAGTGACTGAACCCATGCATCTTCATCCCCTTGCAGCCTATCTTCAAACATGGCCTCTATTTCCTCATCCTCACTCTCCTCACTTTCACTGACATGCTTCTTTCCCCTTCCCTTTTTCACGGGTTGGGAAGTACTCGCCTTCCTCTTTTTAACCGCTTGCTCCACAGAAGAGCCTGAGGCTTTCCCTCCCTTAGGCGTCTTGGTTCTAGCCATGAATGTCACAACTAGACCAATCATACAAAGTAGCACTAGCATGGCTACCAAACAATCCCAAATGCCCATTTCGACGAATACCATACAGCCTCTTTTAGCATCACACAGCAGTTTTCTCCCCATAATTTCCATTCTCAACACAAGTCACCACAAAGGAAGTACAAACCCTAATAAAATACAACACCCCACCCCAACAATATTTGCCAAATGGAGAAACAAAAAACCTAACTCACTGCAAAACTTCAATAACTAAGGGAACTTACCCACAATGCAAGAGATGCTCCAAACAACAAAATGAAGCCCACCACAACCACAACCTTCTTCATTCACTGGAAAGAGTGAGAAAATGGGTGGATTTCGGATTTAGGGTTAGGGATTAAGATATGAGATGGAAATGGGGTGATAGGTGGTGAAAAAGTGAAAAAACTAGGGTTTTGATGGTGGATTTGGTGAGGGATGGTAGATTTTCTCAAAAGTGATAGAGAATACTTGGGAGGGGGTAGAAAATGAGAGGAAAGTTGAGGGAAAGGTGAAATGAGGCTGAAGTGGGGTGAAAATCTCGGGCTAGGGCTTTAAATGGCCGAATTTTTGATTTTCTGCAGGGGGTACCAGTCCCACTTAAAGGGGTACCGGTACCTTTTTCTTCTGGTCAAGGGGTACCGGTACCCATTAGGGGGGTACCGGTACCTACTTCTGAAATTTTGCCTTTTTGCACAATTTTGCGACTTTTCAACCCTGGCGACCCAAAATATCTCCTTCAACTGAATTTTTAACCACCATAAACTTAAAACACCGAGGAAAATGCATCACAGCTTGCTAATACTGCCCCGTCTTCACAGATTTACCCTAGGGTTCCTAAGCTTGAACAAATAGGCACTCTTGGCTCAAATTAGGGTTCAAATGGGAACTTAACAAGAAAATGAGGTTCAAAAGAGCAATGATGGCCTATAATCATCTTTCAAAGTTGTAGAGTTGTTCCAAAATGAATAAGATGCATGCAAATGATAAGTTCATGCGTTTATGCAATTCTTGAAGCTTAAATCAAGCGAAAGTGTGCTTGGAAACAAAAATCATGACTTGCGAAGCTTATAATACCAAATGTATTCAATATGAACATAACTTATGCGAGTCACGATGTGGAATCATGAATAGATGAATGGGATGACAAAAGGTTCAAGTGATATGCTGTAGGTTTAGTTCCAATCCAATGGCGTGCATGTGCAATGGAAGAGTTCAAATACATATTGCAAGTTCAAAAGGAAGCATAGCATATAAGTCTCAAGTTTTATTCTCATGTAAGCTCAAAATCGAAAAATTTTGCATCAGAAGTATTTGCTGAGATTCTTGCTAAGCATGCTACTCTATACCAAAAAGAAACTACCTATGTGTGAGAATGAGTAAGAAAAAATGAACACAAGTGAACCTCCCCCCTACTTAAAAGTGAGCATTGTCTTCAATGCATGAAAAGATAGGCATTTAAAGACAAAAATGGGAGGAGGGTACAAAAGCACCTGTAAATCATTTACACTTCAATAAATCTGCACAAAGGTTAGAGTATCCACAATTTCCAAAAGAACGCAAATAAACAAGGGTAAAAAGAAGCTATATATAAATAATCACACAAGAAGTTACTCTGATGGGGCCTCGCAATAGACTGGGTCTACAAGTTCCTCTACCACAGTCTCACGCGAAAAGTTCTCCAAAAATGGCTTAAGGCGTTGTCCATTCACTTTGAAAATGTTGTCATTCTTGGGATTCTCAATCTCCACAGCCCCGTGAGGAAACACGGTTTTGACAATGAATGGTCCCACCCATCGGGACCTCAACTTGCCAGGAAAAAGGTGCAGCCTAGAGTTGTACAGCAGGACTTTTTGATTTGCTCGAAAGACTTATGAGCTATGTTCTTGTCATGAAAAGCTTTCATCTTGTCCTTGTAAACCCTAGCACTTTCATAGGCATCTTGCCTAATCTCTTCAAGCTCACTTAGCTGGAGCTTCCTCTGCTGACCTGCGGCATCAAGATTAAAATTCAATTGCTTAGTAGCCCAGTATGCCCTATGTTCCATCTCTACTGGCAGGTGGCACGCCTTTCCATACACTATGCGATAGGGAGACATGCCTAACACAGTTTTGTAGGCCGTGCGATACGCCCATAAGGCATCAGTCAACCTAAGTGACCAATCTTTCCTATTGGGGTTCACAGTTTTCTTTAGGATGTGCTTGATCTCCCTATTGGCCAACTTAGCTTGGCCATTTGTCTGTGGGTGGTAGGCGGTTGACACTTTATGGGTTACCCCATATTTTTTCATTAAAGTCTCAAAGGGGCGATTGCAAAAATGCAACCCACCGTCACTAATAATCGCCTTAGGCACCCCAAATCTAGACATGACATTTTCTTTCAAGAATTTCAACACTATTTTATGGTCATTGGTCTTAGATGGAATTGCCTCTACCCACTTGGACACATAGTCCACTGTGAAAGGTATTGTGATTAAAAACCATGGATTCGCAGCGGAAGAGGAAAAACAAAAATTTTTCTTTTATAAAAACAATCCATAATCACAACCTTCAAGAATCTTTTCAAGCATGGGGTCATGTATATAAAAAAACATACAAACAAGAATGAATATTTAACAACATGAATAAACCTTACTTGATTGTGTTTTTCGATGTAGCTTTCCTCCAAGTTTCAAAGAGATGAAACCTCCAAAGTGTATCCACACGAGAGTAAGATCCCTTGAACCTTCTTGTCTTCCACAACACCTTGTGAAATAAACTAGCATGGAGAGGGAGAGGAGAGAGAATTCGGCTATGGGGTGTGGGAACCCTAGAATGTGATGACTTGATTTTTAGGGTTGCATCTCCTCATATTTATAAACTATCTCCTCTTTAAGGAGTGTTTGGTTACTAGTGCTAGCATGACTAAACATCCTTGAATAGAGTAATCCTATTCTTGGTTAAGATTGACTTTTAATTAATTAACCTTTAATAATTAAAATCAAACATAACACAAAGACAAGATTCCCCTCCCACAAGTTTAAGAAACTCACTTACTCTCTATTGTGTGTGACCCTTTGGGTTCACCCTAACCTAGCAGTGGACAGGGACATCTCTATATCTCCTAAAAATAGAAACTTTCTATTTTAAGGTTCAATTGGAACGATTCCAATTTTGCCCTCATTGATAACACTTTATCAATAGGCTTTCACTGGTCATGAGTGACATCTAGCAACATATCATGACATACCCTAGGTTTAGGTGAATAGCAGAACTATGTGAACCCTTCATGTTATTTAATCCTTCATCCCCTAATGTCATAGTTAAGATAATAGGTATGGTTTTAGTCAAACCCTATCTTAACAACTTGATATCTGTCCCACAAAATATAATCTCAATAAGGTAATCGCAGTTAAACACTTTTCACTGTTTACCTTTCACTCTGGCCAGAGGTTCCCTTTGAGAATTATCTTTGTGAACTTATCCTGACATTCTCTCTCATTAACTGAGAGTGATGATTCCTTATTGCACACTCATCCATCTTCATGCATAACTCATTAGAGCCAATAAGCACCGATTACAACCTTATGGATAAGGCTGTACAAGATACTATCAAACTCTAGCAACCTATGCATAAGACAACTATGGTGTCTCAGGTCTAAGGACTACCAAATAAATGGACATAACACTAGAATATTCCTTTGACAGACCTACCATAGGAACATTCTTTGTAGATCATGTTCAGTGTACATATTCTCTAATATGCATCCACAGATTAACCTAAGTGGTTTAAATCTGTGCTACTCTTCAAACGGTTAATTAAATATCCACTTTAATAAACCTTTGAGTAGGAACTCTTTTAGAATAGATGTATATGAGAAATATCAGTCTCTCTATCTCAACACCTTGAGATGCATATCTCTCTTATCATTTATTCATGGACCTTATCATATATGTTAGAACATATTAGATAAGTTATACCTTCCATATATATATTATAATATGAAATTAATATACCCTTTAGGATTGGTTTTAGGGCATACTTCTAACACACTTCCAGCAAGATATACAGGTTACCAAAGGAGGATGGGAAGGGTCCCATAAAGTCGATGCCCCAACAATCGAAAACTTCAATAACTAAGATGGGTGTGAGGGGCATCATGTGTCTCCTAGTCACTCCCCCTAACTGTTGGCAACGCTCACAAATCTTACAAAGTTCGAAAGAATCTTTGAACAAGGAAGGCCAATAAAAACCACATTGCAAAATTTTGGCAGCTGTCTTCCTAGCAGAGAAATGACCCCCACATGCCTCACTGTGACAAAATGACATAATGCTCGGTATGTCAATATCCGGCACACATCTTCTCAAAATTTGGTCAGGGCAATATTTGAAGAGGTAAGGGTCATCATAGAAGTATTTCTGCACCTCTCTCAATAATTTCTTCCTATCCTGGGTACTCCAATGGGTAGGAACTTGTTCAGTAACGAGATAATTCACAATGTCCGCAAACCAAGGGCAATTAGAAAGAGCAAACAGTTGCTCATCAGGGAAAGTCTCTACAATGGGGAGGGTGTTAGCAGAATCATCAAAGGAGATCCTTGACAAGTGGTCGGCGACAACATTCTCAACTCCCTTTTTATCCTTAATTGTTAAATTGAATTCTTGGAGGAGTAGAATCCACCTAATTAGTCTCTGCTTGGCATCTTGCTTTGTCAAAAGGTATTTAAGTGCCGCATGGTCAGTAAAGACTAAAATAAGTGAACCTAAGATGTACGACCGAAACTTGTCTAAGGCAAAAACTACCGCTAGCAACTCTTTCTCAGTAGTTGTGTAGTTTCTTTGGGCATCATTCATTGTTCTACTAGCGTAGTAAATGACATGTGGTTTTTTATCCACTCTTTGACCTAACACCGCTCCTATAGCGAAGTCACTGGCATCACACATAATTTCAAAGGGCAAATTCCAATCGGGTGTTTGCATGATAGGAGGTGAAGTTAGCATCTCTTTCAGTTTACAAAAAGCGACCTCACAATCATGCCCCACTCAAAAGGAACGTCCTTTCCCAAGAGATTACACAAGGGTCGCGCAATCCCGCTAAATCCTTTAATGAACCTCCTATAAAAGCCAGCGTGTCCTAGGAATGATCTCACATCTTTTACAGTCTTAGGAGAAGGATGCTTAGCAATTAATTCGATCTTAGCCTTATCAACCTCTATTCCCCTAGATGACACGATATGTCCTAGGACTATTCCCTGTGTCACCATAAAATGACAATTTTCCCAATTAAGCACAAGGTTCTTTTCCTCACATCTTTCTAGAACCTTAGACAGGTTCTCTAAGCAACCATCAAAAGAATCCCCGAAGACTGAGAAGTCATCCATAAAAACTTCAACAATCTTCTCCACCATATCACTGAATAACCCAGTCATGCATCTCTGGAAGGTACTAGGAGCATTACACAAACCAAAAGGAATGTTCCTAAAGGCAAATGTCCCAAAGGGACATGTGAAAGTAGTCTTTTCTTGGTCCTCTAAAGAAACTTCTATTTGGTTGTAGCCCGAGTACCCATCTAGGAAACAATAAAACGCATGCCCCGCAACTCTCTCTAGGATTTGGTCAATGAAGGGTAAGGGGAAGTGGTCTTTCCTAGTGGATGAATTTAACTTTCTGTAGTCAATGCACACTCGTCACCCCGTGGTGACTCGTGTGGGAATCAATTTACCCTCTTCATTCTCTACCACAGTAATACCCGATTTCTTGGGCACCACTTGTATAGGACTCACCCACTTGCTATCCGCTATGGGATAGATTATCCCCACATCCAACAACTTCAGAACCTCCTTTCGCACTACCTCCTTCATTATGGGGTTCAATCTCCTTTGAGGTTAGCGTGAAGGTTTGACATCATCCTCAAGATAAATCCTATGGGTGCAAAGAGAGGGACTAATTCCCTTGAGGTCGGCGATGGACCAACCTATGGCACTCTTGTGACTCTAAGCACTTCTAACAATCTAAGCTCTTGGTCAATCTCCAAGTGTGAAGAAATGACCACGTGATAAGTCTCATTGTCACCTAGGTACACATATTTCAATTCTGAGGGCAATGGTTTTAACTCTAATTCCGGTGGTTGGATACTTGATGGCACAAGACTCTTTTTAATGGGTGGCAATGCTTCGAAACGAGGCACCCACCCATTTACTTCCAAAACTTCCTCTTCATTGAGCATGGAGTATAGAAACTCCATCTCATCGCTCACTTCCTCAACATCAACAATTCCATTCACTAAACATGACTGTAGCGGATCATCATGGGCGGAAAGATCCCACTGGTGCTGCACTAGAGTATATATCCTACTCACCTCATGCACCTCATCCTCCATATCTTCCCCCACTTCTTTCATCAAGTTGAAAATATTCAAATTAACAGTCATGTTTCCAAAGGTTAGGGTCATCAACCCACTTCTACACTGTATCAAAAGCATCAGCTATGGCCAAAAAAGGCCTACCAAGAATCACAGGGAATTGACTCCCTTGATCTACCACAGGGTGGGTCTCTAACACCACAAAATCCACGGGGAAATAGAATTTATCAACTTGCACAAGTACATCTTTCACTACTCCCCTAGGTATTATAACGCTCCTGTCAGCTAATTGAAGTTTGATCCCAGTTGACTCAAGTTCTCCCAACCCCAATTCCACATACACAGAATATGGTAATAAATTGACACTCGCCCCCAAGTCCACTAAAGCTCTACCCACTTTGGCACTCCCTATAGTGATTTCAATGGTAGGGGTTCCGGGGTCTTTGTATTTACGGGGCAAGGTGTTTTGCAAGAGAGATGTGGATTGCTCGGTCATGAACACTTCCTTATGCACACCCAAATTTCTTTTCACTGTACACAAATCTTTCAAGAACTTTGCATACGAGGGCATCTGTTTAATAGCATCCAACAAAGGTATGTTGACTTTCACTTGTTTAAACAATTCAAAAATTTCTGCATGATTGGTTAACTTCTTAGGTGCCCTAAGTCTTTGGGGAAAAGGGGCGGCAGGAATAAATTTAGCCCTCTCTTGGCTTGAACCAATCTCAACACCACTTGGTTTGGGAACGCTAGGCTCATTTTCAAATTCTTTCTCATCCCCCTTAGATTCCTTTTGTAGATTTTGAGAAACTTCTTTGTTGGAATCTTTGGGTGGGATAGTTTTATCAATGATTTTTCCACTTCGAAGAGTGGTGATGGCCTTAGCATGTTCATGGTTCCCTTCATTGGGATTTGAGGATCCAATGCTATGTTGACCTTGCGGATTTTGCACGGGTTGAGAGGGGAACTTCCCTTTCTCTTGATGAAGTGCACCCAAAGTGGTGGTCAACTTAGTCAATTGGGTTCTCATATCCCCTATGGCTTGATTGGTTTGAGCTTGATTTTGCACAAGTTGTGCAACCACATCATCATAATTTCTCTTGTGGGGTGGTAGGTATGAGTTTACCGGTGGTGGACCAAAATTTGGGTTAGGGTTTGATGGGAACCCTTGACCTTGGTAATTGGGACCTAGACCCTGATTTTGAAAACCTTGGTTTTGAAAGTTTTGATTTTGGAAGTTTTGACCTTGGAAACCTTGGTTACTTTGAAAAGGATTTGGATGTGGGTTGCTTTGGCTTGAGGAAGCATTTCCTCCATCACTCTTCCAACTAAAATTGGGGTGTTTACTCCACCCCGGATTGTAAGTTTCAAAAAATGGAGAGTTGAAGGGCTTCCTTTGGTAGTTGAGAGCATTAGCTTGCTCAATTTGAATGGCTCCCTTAAATTGGGGAATATTAGGGCAATCATTGGTGGAATGAGTGGGATCATCGCAAATTATGCACAAATCCTCCATCCTAGGTCCCGTAGGTGCCGTAGGCACTTTGGGCACGGTGCTCACCTCACTCACTTTCTGTAACTCTATGGCCTCTAACTTCCTAGTCAAGCTAGCGATTTTGGCTTGGAGGTCATCATTATCTTTCACATGATGCTTTCCTCCTCCCACAGGCACATTTTGCACTCTAGCAGCATCAAGAGAGGAATTAGTCTCCCAATTCCGGGCATTCTCTGCTATGGAATCAAAACACTGTATTGCCTCTTCAGGGCTCTTCTCATAGAACTGTCCCCCACTCATCATTTGGATATACTGCTTGTTTTCTAAAGAAATCCCTTGATGGAAGTAACCAATGATTTGGCCTATATCCAAACCATGATGAGGGATAGCATTAAGAAGCTCTTTGTATCTTTCCCATACAATTGCAAAAGATTCACACGGTTTTTCAGAAAAATTTTGGATTGCTCTTAAGAGTGCATTAGTGCGCCCTGGAGGGAAGAATTTATCAAGAAATATACGTTGCATGTCACTCCAATTGTGGATAGAATTAGGCGTAAGAGAGTGAAACCATATTTTCGCTTTGTCCTTAAGAGAGAAAGGGAATAAAACCAAGCATATCATATGTATGGGCGATCCTGTAGAAAGGAATGCGCTACACACATCCTCAAAATCTCTCATGTAGGTATAGGGATTCTCAGAATCGAACCCTCTATATTCAGGGAGAAGACGGATCATCTCCGGTCTCATGGGAAAATTGTTGGCCTCTTGAGGTAGGCAAATACATGAGGGCGTGGTGGTTCGTGTAGGTCTCAGAATCTCTCTAAGAGTCCTCCCTAGGTTAGCCAAAGGGACAGGGGGTTCTCTATATGGTTGAGCATGGGGATTAGGAATCCCCCTTCCCACCGCCGGGGTTGCCGGCGGTACAACACCATCTCCTTGTCTCGGAGGGTCATAAGGTCTTTGTGGGTTATGAGGTAACCCTTGGTCATTTGGATTTAAAGAAATTTGTTGATTTTCAGTGTGCTCCATCAAAGGAGTGGAAGGTAAGTAAAACAGACGTCTTGCTATTGGATTTCTTGGAGCTTGTTGAGGTGCGATTCTTACAAGTCGGTGTTGCTCATCACAAGCCCACACCGACATGCACTAATTCCACCCCAACCAAAATGATATTTACAAGTATTATATACACAAAGAATTTTTTCATAAAGTAAAAGACGGGAGAAAACTTACCGGATTTGCAATGTCATTGCAAATTACCACTAGCTCTCTTCGAATCAACTAGAACGCTCGCCACTCCCCGGCAACGGCGCCAATTGCTTAAGCGTAAAATGACGTGTGCGCATGAGAATCCCAAGCATAGGAGTCCTATGGTCGTCAAGCAATGAAACTAGGGAGTACCTAGGTCATTTCCACAGGGAGTGGAATAGGTTCTAGCAATTCTTAGGTTATGCTACCCAATGAATGCAAAAACAAGTGTAAAACATGGGGTTTTGTTTGGTTGTTGAGATTTGTGCCAAATTAATGGCAATGGCTTGATATGAAAACTTGTAAATGAAGGAAATGATGGGTTCTATGGATTCATTCCTTCCTAACCTAGGTTTAATGATGGGTTCTATGGGTTCTATGGTTTTGAATGGAAGAATTTAACAAGACAAGCTCAAGAGAATAAAACATATGATGGGATGCAACTTACTACTCATTTTGATATTTTCACAAACACATGGAGTTCATATGTGCTCATCACCAAAATACAACATCTCAACGGTCATATTTTGGTCATGAATATGAATCCTTATTGTTTTAAAAGAAAAGGGAGTAGAAGAAGCTACATTCCATTATCATTGAAGCATTTGAGTCAAGAAACCACATTCACCTAAGGCTTTAGAGAAGAACTTCACCGTAGAACCCTCCTTGGGTGATTAGCTAGCCATTAAGAAAGAAAAGAACACCAAACACAACAATAAATGCTGAAAAAGAGTAAATGCTATGTATTAAATGATCCAAATGAAGTGTACCATACAACCTTGAGATTAAAATGGAGAATAACAAACTAAACTAGAGATTATAGGGTAAGAACAACAAGAATAACAAAGAAACTAAGCTACTCAAAGTAAGAAATGCAAGAAACCCTAGAAAACCAAGAGAAAACCCTAAAAACTAAGCTAACCCTAGAAAAACTAAGTTAAGGAGAAGAGAGAGTGTTTCTATCAGCCCAAAATACACATTAAATACCCCCCCGAAAGGGTATCAGACATGGGGACCAAAAGACAAGTGAACCCTTGCATTTAGAACAAATTTCATTTGGCCCGGAGGATTTCCCGAACAAGGGTACCGGTACCCCTCCATGCTGGGACCGGAACCTATCTTCATTGCATAATGGGTACCGGTACCCATTGGAGGGGTACCGGTACCTCCCTTGCTGAAAGCTCAAAAACTGCTCGTTTTGCACACCAAGCTTCCTCGCTTCAGCTTCGCTTGTCCCGGATGATTATAGAGCGAATGACTTGCTTGGGAGAAGCTTTGACGGAGAATGCACCAAGGATGCATAACAAGGAGAATGAGAATGCACTTGCTAGCCTTGATCGCCGGATGAAAACCCTCGAGATTCATCGAACACCTTCAAAAGATGTATTTAGCGCCATGCAACCTGCAAGTGCTCAAAAACAATGAAAGAATCAAATGCACCAGAATTAAGTCAAACTAGGGCTTAAGAACAGGTAAAATATCCAAAAAGACGAGTAAAAATGGGAGAATTTATGTGCTAAACATTTATGATATTTTCTTAAAATAAGTGAGTATACCTCCCAGACAAATCCCATGCCTCCAAAGTCAGTGCATACCCCTCGAGACCGACAACACATGGTCCTATACATAGTGGCCAAGGCAGCACCACCCCAATCATACTGAGAAATGGTATCAATATCCTCCAAACTGGCAAGAAGGCCTAGAGGGGCCAAATCAACGGTGCCTGCAAAAAGAGTGCATGAAAATAGGTACAAAAAGAAAGCCCGCACAATGTGATCAGGATCTTCCCCTTAAGGCATATTGTTAAATGTGTTAAAGAGAGTATTTCGGCGAACTGATCTCTTCACGATCTCCATATCAGCTGCCCCAAGATAGGTATCTAAGTAAGTCGAGTTCTTACTCGCACCATCATAGAAATCCAAAGGGCGACCCCCAATAGAAAGCCCCATAATCATGGTAAAGTCAAGAGGAGTCATAGTCATCTCCCCAAACTCGAAATGAAATGTGTTGGTGGTGTCCCACCAGTGCTCAGATAAGGCCATGAGGGCCTGTCTATCCATGGTATCAACCCACAATGAGTCGATGAAGTCTCCAAAACCAAGCCTTCGGATAGTTGCTTTGACATGTGGTTAGAGAGTATCCATCTTAGCCCACCATCCAATAATACCTTGTTGAGAAGATCGATTCCTGATGTCAAACTCTGGCTGTAAAGATAAAGATTAATGGATTAGAGGTATAAAGATAAATTATGCTAATTCTTTGAATCAGAAATACAAAATTAACTCACAAAATAACATATTTTCAAAAATGTTCAAATTGTATTTCTCAAAATGGTTTGTCAATTGTGAGTTATTTTATGTATCAAACAATCTATTTTCAAAAAAAAAAATATACCATAATTAATGAAATTAATTTTGGTATCTTTGATTTTATATCAAGAATTAGCATAATTCAGTTAAAATGCCATATAACTTCTTTTCATGAAAATTGAATTGGAAATAAAAATCCTAAGAGAATAGAATTTTGAAAATCATGAAATAAATACTTAGCATGAGTTTTGAAATAAAACTACTTAGAAGCCATGGAAATGGCTCCTTAAGTAAATAATGTTTTGGGAAATAAGCTAAGTCTTAATTCATGAAAATTTTTGATATGTGCATTACTTGAAATATTTTGAAAACCTATCATGATATGATTATTTTAAAAACATTTGAAAAAAACATGATATGATGAATTGATTTGGAAAATTGGAAATTGCCCACCTTTAGGCATTTTATCAAACACCTAGTGTGCACATTTTTGAAAATGATTGTGAAAACTTGTCATGGAGTTTTTGAAAGTATCCAAATGTTGTTTAAAACATATTTGAATCATGGTATGAGAAATTTAAATAAATAAAAAAATCAAATTCTAGTCTCTTGGGAATTTTATCAAACACTTGGTGGGCAACATTTCAAGCTTGTGAAGCTAGTGAAATGGGGCTCCCAAGCTTTGCCAAATACAAATTTCATGAGCACAAGTCATCAAACAATATCCAAAGATCAATATTGAAGCATCTAGATATCAATGATTCAATGAAAGAACATGGAAAGAAAGTTTACCTCTTGAAGAGTATGGATGTGGGAGAGATGAGCATTAGGCTCCAATAACAAGCTTGTGTTGTTGGGATCATGTGAAGGTGCTTTGTAACTCTTCATCTTCATATATGGGTACTTGGATTCATACCTATTTGCCATGAGTGTAGGTAGTGGATAAGCTTGAGAAAATGGGTATGGTAGATATGTATATTTGGGTTTTAAATCCCCAAATTTGAAATGCAAGGATGAAATCCTAGGTTTTTGATTCACAAACTAAGGTGAATGGCAACACTTGAAGTGTTTGGAATATGAATTAAAAGGAATAAAATCAAATGTGATAGATTTTGAGAGAAATTGGAAAATCCTAGAGAGAGAAAGTCTCAAATTGAGCAAATAATGATTGAATGGATGAATGGGTGTCAAAGCACCTAAATGGGAGGATGATGGCTCGGGTGGCTGTCCACCTTGGACGGTTGGCCATCCTTGAGTGGATGGTCATCCATTCTTGATGACTTTTGTTGGGCTTTTGAAGCCCATTAGGCCCAATTTTGAGTATTTTGGCCTATTTTGACCAATTTTGACTCATTTTTTTTCAAAATTTGATTTAGGAAAGTGCATTGGATTAATATTGAATGATATTTGATGAGTTGATGAGAAATGAAGAAGATTTGGTGCATACCAAGATAAGAATTGAGCAATTGTGAATAGGAAAGTTCATATAAAATGATAAATTTTTGGTTGAAAACCATGAGATTTAGAAATGAATGAGTGAAAAGATTGTGTAAACAAGTTTGTAATCATGAAATGATTATGAATACATTTGATATGGTGAGTGTTAGGGCTATATACTAAAAGCCATGTTTTTATGTAATAGACCTTAGTATTTATTTTTTTAATGAATTATGATATTGCATTTTAAATGAGAATCTGTATGAGCTATGTTTGCATTATATTATCTTCTAATGTTATGCATGTGTGTCTTTTATTCTACATAGTAGATGATCTGGTGTGTAGAGTTCAGCTTACACACAGAAGATCAGATCATCAGTTCTTGTAGAATATAAGCTTATTGTTCACAATCTGAGATGGAGTTGGACACACCATCGGTAAGATTGTAGCACATGATTTCAGTAGGTCTGTCTTGACTACGGGGAATGGTTTAGTTCCAACTTCATGTGCTAGTACACTTGTGTGTATTGAATGGGACCATATTGGGGTAATTATTTTATGCTGACACATAAAATAATTAATACATCATGGTTATTATGAATACTTATACTCTTAATCCCGAAATAATTAATGGACACATGCATTTATTGTTAGATATTTTGATTCATAAAGAGTGAGATCTTTATAGGTCAATAATCTCGATGAGTTGGATAACTGCATTAATTGTATGGTGAATATTTATTATTGACGGAATCCACGTCCTGGTATAGGGATTGATGATACCCCCTTAAGGATACTTATAAGTTTTGATTATGTCAAACCCTGCAGGTGGATTTTGTATCCGACATATCAAATTAGTTAAGTGGAAGGTCTCAAGGAAATTAATAGTTGTTGATTAAATTATATTGTCAGTAATTTAATTTAATCAACGGGTATCTGTAATCTTAACGTGGGGAGATTAATAAGTATTTAATAACAAAGAGCTCGAAATTTATTTTCGAATAAGCTAGGGAGTGCAGTTATAATTCTTTAGTGGAATGAATTATAATTAATGTAAATAGGTTTGTAATATTTACATTAGGAGCCCGAAACTTATTTTCTTTTGGGTCCCTACCGTAGCCTATATATATGCCATGTTGGGCAGCCACTAGGTTAAGACGATATATCTAAACCCTAGAGGCAGCCGTCCAACAAGGAGAGCACAAAGAGAGCCACTCTTTCTTCACGTTCTGGCATTTGGGAATACGGTAGAAGGCTTGAAAGATCGAGCAGCGATCAATCTTCTGCAGTTCGTTTTATTGAGATCAATCCAGACAGATCTCAAAGGTACGGATTCTTCTATATTTGTTAAAGGATTCGGATTTTTTTTGGCATGATCCATAAACACTATCACGAGTTCATGGGATTTCCGCTCCCAACAGTGAGATTATGAGACCCATGAAGGGGATTGTAAAGGTAATTAAGCCCATGAAGGGTGGCTAATGAGAAAAGCCCAGTTTGGAGGCCCAAATCCATAAGATTTTGTGAAATGCATGAGTTATTGATGAAATATACATGAAATGTATATAACAAGGACATCATTGATGTTAAGATATGATATGATGATTGGAAATGAAATTTCTAAAAGGATTGAAAATCCTTGAGATAATTAGAAATGAAATTTCTAGGTTGAGTTGAAAACTCTCAAAGTTTTAAGATATTTGGAAATGAAATTTCCAAAATGATTGAAAATCCTTGAGATAATTAGAAATGAAATTTCTAGGTTGAGTTGAAAACTCTCAAAGTTTTAAGATATTTGGAAATGAAATTTCCAAAAGGATTGAAAATCCTTGAGATAATTAGAAATGAAATTTCTAGGTTGAGTTGAAAACTCTCAAAGTATTAAGATATTTGGAAATGAAATTTCCAAAAGGATTGAAAATCCTTGAGATAATTAGAAATGAAATTTCTAGGTTGAGTTGAAAACTCTCAAAGTTTTATGATAATTGGAAATGAAATTTCCAAAAGGATTGAAAAACCTTGAGATAATTAGAAATGAAATTTCTAGGTTAAGTTGAAAACTCTCAAAGTTTTAAGATATTGGGAAATGAAATTTCCAAAATGATTGAAAATCCTTGAGATAACTAGGAATGAAATTTCTAGAGCAAGTCAAAGACTCCCAAGTTTTTAAGATAATTGGAAATGAAATTTCCAAAAGGATTGATAATCCTTGAAATAACTAGAAATGAAATTTCTAAGGCGAGTTAATTGGAAATGAAATTTCTAAAAAGGATTGAAAATCCTTGAGATAACTAGAAGTGAGACTTCTAGGAAAGAGAGAATTTGAAGCGAAGCTTTCAAAATAATTTTGATAGTTAAGTATTTGGTTCGATTATCCCTCTTTTGTTGTGGCAAAAATGGGATGTCATTTTTTTCATTGATATTTACTGGCGAAGCCATGAACATCAACGAGGGGTTTCTGTCGACATCCATTTTTTACCATGAGTATGGTCATGAATGGTGCCTGTGTTTAGAGATGAAATAGGGTGTCAAAACCCTAAGTTCCCAGTTTTACCCTTTATGGGTAGTTAGTTAGAGGTCATTATCACATGTAGGTTTTTAGGTCAAATTGAGTCGGTTCTTTTTGCATTAGGTTTTTAGAAAGTCTAGGAATATACCTGCAAAATTCCATGGCATTCTGAACCAGGCTTGATAGAAAATAAGGCCTTTTGTGACTTGAAGGGCAGTTCTGTCCTTTGAATCACAAAAGCTCTGAATGACTGTCGATCTTGTCTCGAATGGTCTCGAGGCTTTGACATAAATATTTAAAGTGTGTTTGGTAGCTAAGTTGATCAGTGGCAAGGTCTGTAGAGCCTTCTGGCTCATGATTGGCTCTTAAGGCTCAAAAGGCCCTTTCAAGCCCAGATTAGGGTTTCGACCAGAAGTGACCGGGATTCGATATTTTTATCAAACCAAAGCCTTCAAAGGTTTCAAAACACTTTCCTAAAACATTTTAAAACTTGTTTCAAGAAGAAGAAATTATTTCGAAAGCAATCGGTTAGAAGATTTCAAAACCCTAATTTGGGCCCGACAGGCCCTAAACGGCTAATCGGTCGACTTTTCCCTAAACCTTTGACATTTGTCAATGAATTTTCACTTCAAACGCTTCTTAAAACATGGAGAATCGAATCACGATCGTTTTGGCTCTTGAATCGTCAAATTTGGACTTAAAACGGGTCCGAAAAGCCGAAACCGGGTCAAAACGGGCTGAGTTAGGCCCACATAGGCCAAAATTGGCATGGGGGATGGATGACCACCGTCCACCAAGGGACAGCCAACCGTCCAAAGGTGGATGGTCGTCGATCCTTTTAGCCAATAATTGCATATTTCAGAGTTTTTTTCCTGCCAAGACTTTTCCAAGCCCTGACATGTGTCCAGTTCGGCCATAGAGACTTTGGGATGAGTTCAAACACCTTGGAAGACTGGTTTTGAGCCCTTGGATCACTCCTAAGAGATTTAAACTCAGCCATTGATCAAACTCAGGCCTCCCTATAAATAGAGGGCTCTGAAATCAGTTTTAACACACAGAATAAGCTTTAGAGAGCTAGCTTGGAGAGTAGAGGCTTGAGCAATTGCACAAGCTTCCCCCATAGCACTCTAGCTTAAGTTTTAAAGTCCTTGAGGTCCTTGGAGTCCTTGGAGCTTGAGGAGAAGGCTTGGAACAAGTGGGAGGGAAGCAAAGAAACGTTAGTAGTCTTTATGTTTAAGTAGTTTTGCATTTTTTTTTCTTTTCTTTTTTCTTCTTCTTCTTCTTCTTCTTCTTTGATCATGCTAGATTAGGTTTTTATTTCCCTAGTATGCATAGGATTTAGTTCATTGTTAATATAGGATTTAATTCATTATTTCTCTAAGCATGCATAATACGATTTAGTTTATTTCTTTAATATGCATAATAGGATTTAGTTTATTTCTTTAGTATGCATGATAGGTTTATTTATTAGTATGCATAATAGGTTAATAGGGATTAGTTATTTCTTTTTCTTAATGCATGATAGGAATTAGTTTATAATATGTATGCATATCTCTCCCTCTTTTCTTCCACTATTCTTTGATCATGCAATGTTAGGATTAGATATTTGGGATTTATTTCATGTCTAGAATATATGCTAGGAAGTTAGGATTATGAATGTTACTTTTTAGTTAAGAAAGTATATTAGTCCATCTCTTTGAGTTATTTTGCATATTGTTACCATACTAGGATAAAATTGAAGGTTGCATATTAATAGTTGGTGATTAGGTTTGTTTATATCATTATTTTAATTGTGTCTTGATTGGAATGCTATATGAATTGTGATCGAGGGAGCGAGCAAAAGGTAAGTCCCTTCCCTTGTGATAGAATTGATTGTCATATTAGGTTGCATATTAGGTCATTTTCACTCATTTTATTCTTTTATTTTATGGGTTTTAAACCCACTTTTTGATTACTTTAAAATCTGTCCATGGATTTAAAGTGGCCTTAAAGTGGATTAAAACTCACTTTTTTAGGTCTAAACTAACTTAGAAATATGCCTAGGTTCACATAGTTTGATTACATTGCATTTAGGACATTTTTCATGCATTGTTAGCATTGTTTGTTGTATTTTTTTTTATTTATTTTACTTAAATTCCAGCAAGCATGCATTTAGTATTTTAGGTATTTAGACTAACCTAGGATTAGCTAGAAACCCTAGGATTAGGGGGATCATTTGATCCCACTTAGGATTCTTCTTTGTTGTAAGAATTACATTAGATTTAGGATTCTAATGAATTTAAGATCCTATATTCGAGAGGATTTTCAAAAATAATGTTTTTTATCAAAATTAATTTACAATTAATTGAATCCCAATGAAATTGGAACTCTGAGTTTGATTTGGAATGAAATTCCACATTTCGAAAGGATTTAACTCGGGATAGAATTCCCATTTTGAAAAGAGTTGTGATTGGATAAGAATTGTGTTTTAAAAATAATTCTAAATTCATTGGAAATTTATTAATTGATGAATTATTTTCTAAAAAGGGATTTCAAATTAATAAAAACTCTCGAAGATAGAGTCTTGGATAAGATAGAATGCTAATGATAGTGTAGTTCATTACAATAGGAGAATTCTAGGGTTACCGAACTACGTGGACTTTGATCTTTGTCAAGCAATTGATAAGGTACGTAGGCAGTCAATAGGGCGCAAGTCCAATCTTAGGTTGACTTCTAGTCTCCTAAGATCCTTAGGATTGTGTATACTTTTGTACTATATATTATTATTATTATATATTTATTATTCATATTTTGTGTTTGATTAGATAACTAGGATTGTTTTGAAAAGATTTTGATAAAGCCCAATAGTAATTAGGAGACCTTTAATTAGGGCGAGGTGGGTGCCTACAAGGAGTTCCTTGGAACCTTCCCACTTCGTAACCTAGCCCCCGAATCCAACTTTGATTCAAAAGACCATGCTTTTCTAAAATATGGAGTCAATGTTTTATTGAAAATAAAACTCTTTTTGTGGTTTCCTTGTTCCCTAAAATAAGGTGGCGACTCCTAGTTTTTTATAAACTCTCATCCCTTTTTCAAAAACCCAATCTTGAGTGGATAATAGAGAAGGATAAACGTGGATAATAGAGAAGGATAATAGAGAAGGATAAATCGAGACGGATAAACAACATCCACAATCCACTCAAGAAACCCCCCCAAAGTGAACGAGATGCCTCCCGATCAGGTTGGCTGGTTCACAGTCCCCTAAGATAAGATAATTGGAAATGTGTGTGAGATTTCCTCTTAAGATAAGATTATGATTGGAAATGTGTGTGAGATTTTCTCTTAAGATAAGATGATTGGAAGTGTGTGTGTGACTTCCAAAAAGAGTCGTGGACTCTAGGGATAAGATTTTTGGAAATGTGTGTGTGATTTTCAAGAAGATTGCGGTCTCCCAAGATATGATGATTGGAAGTATGTGTGTGACTTCCAAAAGTGATGATTTGGTCGATGTTTATTAGTAGTTGATTTGATTATCCCTCTTTTGTTACGGCAAAAATGGGATGTCATTTTGTTTCGTTGATATTCACCGGCGAAGCCATGAACATCAACGAGGGGCTTCTATACACATCCATTTTTGACCATAGGAAGCTTCATGAATGGTTGTTTATGATTTGAAGTGGAATAGGTGTTAAAACCCTAAGTCACTCATAGTACTCTTTCGTATAGTTAGTTAGAGGTCATTATCGCGTGTAGGTTTTTAGGTCGAATTGAGTCAACTCTTTTTGCATTTAGTTGTTAGAGAATCTAGGAATGTCCCTGTTAAATTTCATAGCATTCTGAGCCAGGCTTGATAGAAAAAAAGGTTTTTTTTTTACTTGAAGGTTAATACTGTACTTTGAATCACAAAAGCTCTGAATGACTGTCGATCTTGTCTCGGGTGGTCTCGAAGCTTTGGCATGGATATTTAGGGTGTATTTGGTAGCTAAGTTGATTAGTGGCAAGGCCTGTTGAGCATCCTGACTCATGATTGGCTCTTAAGGCCCAAATGGCTCTTTTAAGCTCATATTAGGGTTTAGACCGGGAACGACCGGGATTCGATCTTTTTATCAAACCAAAGCCTTCAAAGGCTTCAAAACACTTTATTAAAATGTTTTAAAACTTGTTTCGAGAAGAAGAAATGATTTTGAGAGCGATTGGTTAGTAGATTTCAAAACCCTAATATGGGCCCGACAAGCCCTAAACAGCTAATCGGTTGACTTTTCCCCAAAACTTTGACTTTGGTCAATGCATTTTCACTTCAAATACTTCTAGAAATATGGAGAATCGAATCATGATCATTTTGGAGCTTGAATCGTCGAATTTGGACTTGAAACGGGCCCGAAAGCCGAAAACAGCCGAGACGGGTCGAGAAAGGCCCAAAATGGGTCAAAATTGGGCTGAAGCTTCAACGACCATCCCTCCATGGATGGTTGGCCGTCCAGGCTGGACGTTTGGCCATCCTATAAGGGACGGTCATCCGAGCCCAATGCCCAGATTCGCCTAATTTTGATTTTTTGAGTGTTTTAAGGTTTTGGGACTCTTCTAATGGCTATCTAGCTTAGCTAGAGGGTTTAGTTCGACCTTGGAGACCTAGGAAGACACATTTAGGGCCCTTGTATTATTCCTTAGGATTTTAATGTGGATCATTGATCAATTTGAAGCCTTTCCTATATATACATCACTTAGGAATAGGTTTAGGGGGGTGAATTCTGACATTGGAGACTTAAGAGCACTTGTAGCAGCCCTCTAAGCTCTAGCTACGAATTTGGAGGCTACCAAAGGTTGAAGAAGAAGGCTAGGAGCAAGGAAGAAGAAGGCTAAAGGTTGGTTTGAACACACCATTGTGCTTAGGATTCAATTTTGTATTACAGAGTTTAGATATAGGATGTTTAAGTACTTTAGAGTTATTATAGAATGTAAGCTTCTATTCTGTTCTTTTTTATGCATGATATAGGTTGATAAAGTAGGCTTTAATCATGTATGCTAAGTTAGGATTGAATGCTTTAATGTTCATATAGTGTTTGATTTGTTAAGAGTCATTTTTCTTTGTTGTTTTGCATGTTTAAGAAGTTTAGGCTAAGTCTAGAGTTGAGTTTGAGACTTTGATATATTGTGAGTATGATAATCATTGTTTGATTGTTAGGAGCATGGTTAGGATTCATTTCATGCCTAGAATGCATACTAGGAATTAGTTTTGTTCATATGATTTTATGTTTTCACATAAGAATGTATGTTTAAATGAAAGTTTGAATATTCTTTTATATGAGTTTATGAGGTACATGCATTCATATTTTGGCTTATTCTACTTCTCTTTTCTTCATTATTATTTGGAATATGGAATGATATAACTTGTGTTCGAGGGAGCATGAGAAGGTAAGATTCTTCCCTTGTGTTAAATTGAGTAGTTTTAAGTATGATATTTGGTTGTTTTGCATAGTTTTGCATATAGGGTTTTAGTCCATAGGTTTGATATACATGTTAGCACTTTTATTTAGTATTTTTGATGGATTAATAATGGTTATAAGGTCATTTAAAGTGAATAGTCAAATCTTTCCAGATTTGAATATCCACTTTAATGTGATTTAATCATCATTTTTAAGTCATCTTTTACATGTTAGTTTAGTTCATCATGGTAGGGTATTTTCTAGGTCATTGTCACAATTTTTATTTGCTATTTTCATGGGTTTTAAATTACTTTTAAAGCCATAGTCAAATCTGTCCATGGATTGAAAGTTCCTTTAAAGTAAGTTAAAAAATATTTTTAGGGCCAAATCCAACCTAGAAATATGCTTAGGTTCAGATAGTTTGATTAGATTGCATTTAGGGGCATTTTTCATGCATTGTTTGCATTGTTTGTTGCATTTTTATTTATTTTATTTAAATCCCAGCAGCATGCATTTAGTATTTTAGGTGTTTAGCCTAACATAGGATTAGCTAGATACCCTAGGATTAGGGGGGTCACTTGACCCCACCTGGGATTCCCCTTTGTTGTAAGAATTACATTAAATTTAGGATTCTAGTAAGTTTAGGATCCTATCTTTGAGAGAATTTTTAAAATTAATGTTTTATCAAAATTAATCCACAATTAATTGAATCCCACTGAAATTGGAATTTTGGATTTGATTTGGAATTAAATTCCACCCTTTGAATGGATTTGATTCGGGATAGAATTCCCACTCTTAAAAAAATTATGATTGGATAAGAATTGTATTTTAAAAAGAATTCTAAGTTCATTGGGAATCTATTAATTAATGAGTTATTTTCTAAAAAAGAATTTGGAACTGATAAAAACTCTCGATGATAGAGTCTTGGATAAGATAGAATTCTAATGATAGTGCAGTTCATTACAATAGAAGAATCCTAGGTAATCGAACTACGTGGACTTTGATTCTTATCAGGAAACTGGTAAGGTACGTAGGCAGTCAATAGGGCGAAAGTCCAATCTTAGGTTGACTCTGTGTCTCCTAAGGTCTTTAGGATTTTGATTCTTTTTTTTTTATTATCTATTATTATATATGTAATATTATTCATATTTTTCTTGGTTGATTAGATATGATAGGTTTTTTTTTTATGAGATTTTGATAAAGCCCAAACTTAATTAGGAGACCTTTAATTAGGGTGAGATAGGTGACTACAAAATGAGTCTTAAAACCTTCCTATCTCATAACCTAGCCCCCGAATCTAACTTTGATTCGAAAACCATGCTTTTCCAAAATATGGAGTCAATGTTTTATTGAAAATAAAACTCTTTTTGTGGTTTCCTTATTCCCTAAAAATACTGTGGCGACTCCCAGTTTTTTGTAAACACTTATCCTTTTTCAAAACCCAATCTTGAGTGGATAATAGAGAAGGATAAATCGAGATGGATAAAGATCATCCACAATCCACGATGATTAAAATGAAAATGACCTCCAGATCCGGGTCGGCTGGTTCACAAGCAGATGACTGATTTGTAATAGCACCAGAACTTGAAGTAAGTGAGAGTTTCTTGATTGATGGGGTATCATAAGCTTTTGTTACATCCGGAGAGCTGAAAGAGGCACCATCATAGGGTATTCCAATTGTTTCAAACAACTCCTTTTTTACATTTTGTTTCACAGAAGGAGACTCTATATCTATACTCAACATAGCCATCTGCTTTGAGAGACATTCAGAAAGTTGCTCTGCAGCTGCTAATTGTGAGCTCATAGTGTTATGTAAACTATGCAAAGACTGAATGTGTCTGCAAAAAGAAAATCTCCAATTAGAAATTTAACAAGCTTGTGTTCACAAAAGACTGAATTACCTTGTGTATCTAGTCCACTTTTTTGAAAGAATACGATCAGGGAACGCAGCGGATGGTAGGATTTAAAATTTTTCCCAATGTATTCATCCAAGAATCAACTCAATCGATAAAACGAATCAAACAATTAATTGAACAAGAATTAAAAGCTTACTTGATATGTTCCTTTGCGATGCTCTCTTTACTTTGATGATCGTCCTCGCGAAAAATCCAAGCCCCAAAAGTATGATGGCCTCCAACGATAGTCCACACGAACACAAGAGTAATTAAACTTTCTTGATTTTTCAACACATTGAAAAACCAAGCTTGGAGAGGGAGAGAGAGAGAGTGGCGGCTTAGAGAGAGAGAGCTCTTTGATGAGTTAAACTTAATGAACTATTAGGGTTCCCTCTCTTTAAATAGACTTCTCCTCTTTTTAGGGTGTTTGGTTACTAGTGCTAGCATGACCATTAACCCCATTTAGGTTACTAACACTCTTGAATTAGATATCCTTTTGACTCTTAATTAATTAAAGTCAAACATATATTAATAAGAGTGTACCCCTCTCACAAGTTTAAGAACCTCACTTATGTCCTTATGTGTGTGACCCATTGGGTTCATCCTAACCTAGTAGTGGCAGGGGACATCTCAATGTCTCCCAAAATAGAAACTTTCTATTTTTAGGTTCGATTGGAACAATTCCAATTTTGCCCTCAATGATAACTCTTATCATTAGGCCTTCATTAGTTATGAGTGACATCTAGCAATATGTCATGACGTACCCTAGGTGTGGGTGAATATACGAACGTGTAAATGAACCCTTCGTGCTATAGATAATCCCTCACCAAACAATGTCTTGATTAAGCTAGTTGAGTATGGATTCATGTCAAACCCTAACTTAATCATATGTCACAAATTCACTAGAGTATAATCTCAATTAGGTATACCCTTGAAACACCTTTCTTGGTAACCTTCTGCTTTGGCCAAAGACTCCATTGAGATAGTATCTGTGAACTAACTAAGACATTTGCCCTTTCATATTAAGGGTGGTGATCCTCTATTGCACACTCACCTATCTTCATACATAACTCACTAGAGCCAATGAGCACCGATTACATCCTTATGATTAAGAGTGTACGAGATACTATCAAACTCTAGCAATTCATGTATAAGATAACAAGTGGTGTCTCAAGTCTAAGGATTACAATTGTGACTATACACATGAGCAGCTTTTGACATAAAAATAGAATTCCATAAGCTGTACTCATATTGGTCACGTTCGGTGTACTTGTTCTCTAACAAGCACCCACAGGTTTACTATAGTGTCTCTACACAGATGGTTCGAGACTCACCATCCTCCCATGGAGCTAGTAAAACCTGAGCTAATCTTAACGGTTTATAATCGTCCAAATATATAAACCTATGATCAGGAACTAGTTTAGGATAGATGTACTTGAAAGTTATAAGTCTCTCTATCTCAACACTTGAGATATAACTCTCTATCATACTATCCAAGGACTTTATAATGAACAGTAATTAAACACAAGTTTACATGATAAAATTAGCCATATCATAAATGAATAATGTTCCATACAAGATAATATAATGAAATATAAAACCCTAAATATAACTTAACAATTGGTTTTAGGGCACATATCTAACATTTTTTTTACTGAGTTATGCATTGGATGCTCTATTTATTATGATTTATAGGAATGCAGGTTGATTGTTATAGGCTGATGATATATATAAGCAAAATGTTTTTCAAGAATAGAGACCAAAGAAACCAGAGACCAAAGTAATGTAGTGAAACAGAGCATTATGGTGAAATGTAATGCATAGATTTTCTGTTTCTAAATTTTTGATCAAAGGTTCTCATGCTGGACTGCATATATCTGATTTAAGATGTTTCTTTGTTTTATGGCTATTTACTAATGTAGTAGTTTCTTTGTTTAAGGTGTTTTAGTACTACAGTATAGGCATGGATAATGCTGTAACTCTGTTGTGCAAATATGAAGATCACACTTGTTTTGGGATAATACGCGATAGCACCTCGTTTTCGGAATTGGAAAGAGCAATATGCAAAAAGTGGCCAAATTTGAATCCTGAGACAGTGTACATTACTTGCAGTCTACCTGGACATGAAAAGTGCTTTATGGACTGTGATGTTGACTTACTTAGTTTGCTTGCTGTTGTTAGTGATAGTGGTGTACGGTGCATTAATGTTGATGTTTTTTGTAGCAATTTTGATAGTGGTGATGACTTCAATAATGATGAACTGATGAATTTGGAGACAGATCTGTTGGCATCGTATTGCCGTCATGAAGAGAAGCGTTTGTTGTCTGATGTGTGGGCTGAAGGGATCAAGAAGGTTGGGCAGAAATTTGTGGGCGGTGTGATAGAGTTTCGAAATATGCTTTCAAAATATTCCATCCAACTGGGGTTTGAGTACAAATATAAGAAGAATGATACCATAAAGGTAACAGCTATATGTAAGTACAGGGAGTTAAAGGATTGCAAGTGGCATGTTCATGCACGCACTAACCAAAGTAATGAGTTCATGTATATAAAAGAGTTGTATAATGTTCATACATGTGGGGTTGCATTACGAACGACAAAGAATACACGCATGAGTTCTAATCTTGTTGCAAGTGAGATTATGGATATTGTACTTGAAAAGACATCAACTCGACCTATTGATGTGCTAAATTTTTTTAACGTGAGTATATGGTCAGGACATCACATTTAATCGTCATGAAGAGAAGCGTTTGTTGTCTGATGTGTGGGCTGAAGGGATCAAGAAGGTTGGACAGAAATTTGTGGGCGGTGTGATAGAGTTTCAAAATGTGCTTTCAAAATATTCCATCCAACTGGGGTTTGAGTACAAATATAAGAAGAATGATACCACAAAGGTAACAACTATATGTAAGTACAGGGAGTTAAAGGATTGCAAGTGGCATGTTCATGCACACACTAACCAAAGTAATGAGTTCATGTATATCAAAGAGTTGTACAATGTTCATACATGTGGGGTTGCATTACGAACGACAAAGAATACACGCATGAGTTCTAATCTTGTTGCAAGTGAGATTATGGATATTGTACGTGAAAAGACATCAACTCGACCTATTGATGTGCTAAATTTTTTTAAGGTGAAGTATGGTCAGGACATCACATATAACCATGCTTGGCTAGGGGTTGAAAAGGCAAGGAATGAGCTATTTAGAGATTATGCCCTTTCTTTTGATCAGTTAAGGTGGTACATGGGTGAAGTAAATAGAACTAATCCTGGGAGTAGGTTAGTTTTAGAGTACCATGCGCATGATGGCAGGTTTAGAAGGCTTTTTGTTGCCTTCTATGCATGCACAAAGGGATTTAACTATTCTCGACCAATGTTTTTTTGGATGGGACTCATTTGAAAGGGAGATATAAAGGGTATCTCCTTGGTGCTACTGGAAAAGATGCTGACCAAGGTGAGCAATTTTGACATCATTTTTAGGTTTTATCCATAATTTCACTACATTGACTTAGCGTATTTGGGCGTATATATATATATATATATATATATATATATATATACAGTCATGTTACAGTCAGGCCGGCCTGACTGTAGCATTTGTACAGTCACCCCATTTTGGGGGTGATGCAGGTCACAGGTCACAGTTTCGACCGTTGGATATCCTATTCAGGCAGTGCTTGTCATGCCTGCAAAAAATCACAGTGATCCGACGGTTGGTTTCTGAGAAAATTGACTTTGAAAAAAACTGGAATTCAAAGAATAAAAAATGACAGTTTTTTTCCAGTTTTTTTCAAAGTCTGTTTTCTCATAAACCAACCGTCGGATCACTGTGATTTTTTGCAGGCATGACAAGCACTGCCTGAATAGGATATCCAACGGTCGAAACTGTGACCTGTGACCTGCATCACCCCCAAAATGGAGTGACCGCACAATTTTTACAGTCAGGCCGGCCTGACTGTAACATTTCTGTATATATATATATATATATATATATATATATATTCCAGATTTCTTATCGTGGTTTTGTATCTAATTAATGTTTTAATATTTCAGGTTTCTTTCCTTTTTGTTTTGCCGTGGTTGATTCTGAAGATGTAGAGAATTGGGTTTGGTTCTTGGAGCGCATGCGTGAAGTTCTATCAAGGAATCGTGTGCTAACATTTATTTCGAATAGGAACCAAGGGTTGTTACAAGGGGTTAAACATGTCTTTCCTGAAGCCCATCATTCATATTGTCTTCACCATTTGAAGATGAATTTGAGGGCACAATGTGGGGGTAAGGATAGTGAATTTCGCGAGGGTTTAGTCAACATGTTTAGGGAATGTTTATATGCTCCTACTGTGCCTATGTTTAATCGAAAAATGGCAGCATTCAGGAGTGAAGGGGGTGATAAAGTAGCAAAGTTTTTGAAGGGTCTACCATTTGGGAATTGGAGTAATGCTCATTTTCAGGGAGAGCGTTATGGGGAGTTGTGCTCTAATGTTGCAGAGTCATTTAACTCGTGGATTCGTGAAATAAGATTTTTGCCAATAGTGAAGATGGTCGATAGTATAAGGTTGAAGGTGATGGATATGATGGCTGTTCGGAGAGCTGAGTCATTGGAGTGGAAAACTGACATTTGTCCTAACATGGAAAAGAAGTTGATTTCATTGTTTGAGCTTGGAAAGTCTTGGTTGGTGAGGACTTCAACAGAAAACATTAATGAGGTTTTATCTCATCCCACTTGTTCTGTGGACTTGAGCAAGAGGTCATGTTCGTGTTATCAGTGGCAGCTAAAGAGGTTTCCTTGTGTGCATGCTGTAGCTGCATTGAAGCAAAGCAAAAAAAATTTGAATGACTTTGTTGAATTGTATTTTCACTCTTGTACATTTCGTGAAGTGTATGCTGAAGCTATCTACCCAATATCAACAGTTGAAATGCCGGTGATTGATCCAAGAGATGTACAGATATTGCCGCCTTTGTCAAGAAGACAAACTGGGAGGCCGAAGAAGAAAAGAATACTATCTAGGGGTGAATGTATTAAGAGACAGTTTAAGTGCAGTAGATGTGGTCAGTTTGGGAACCACAATAGGACAACCTGTGGCGAGAGTTTAATTGAGTAACAATAGTAGTTTTAATGATTTTTTTTTCCTTAGCAATCTGTGAACTGCTTAGTATACATTCATTTTTACATAAATAAATACACATTCCTTTTTACATATTGCAACTCAAACAAGTGTAGTGAAATGATACAATAGAGGTAGTCGATGTTGCACATGACCTTTTTTTAGGTATGTGTATGTGTTCCAAAGTTTGGGAACATGTTTGAGGTCCATATGTATATGTTGGTAAAAATATTAAGTATTTTTGTGCAAAAATCTAGAGCAAAAATGAGTTGCATTTGAGGTAGTGAAATAATAACAGAGGTAGTGAAATGATGTGTAATGTTGAGTTCATGTGAAATCATAACACCAGCTTGTCTTCTATGTTTACTAAGAAGGCAGTTTGGGTTCCCAGACTAGACTGCTCATGCAAATTGCTGGTCAGTGGTGACCTTGCATGACAGTGGGGCTTCAAGCTTTTGGCGAATAGATCAAGTATCTTCAGAAATGAAGAGATGGGCAGAAGGGTTCAAGCTTTTGAGGTTTTGACCAACTATATGAAAAGATCTAGTATCCTGAGATATGCAGAAAGCATTTCTGGTCAGGCTTCATTGGAGATCTAAGAGAGGGCATTTTTTCTGATTGGAGCTTCAATGTGCAGAGATGAAGACATGTGTGTACAGACATGGATCATTAGAGCTTATGAGTTATGAGACTCAAATTCAATTTTTTTTTCTTTTCTTCCCCCCCCTCATTTTTCCTTTTTTATGTTCAATATACATTTTCTCTTGCTTCCCAAGGTTCTTTCAAAGAAATTACTAACTTATTGAGTTGAGAAAGCTTTTCTCTTACTTTTCTTCCAATATCTTTTATACAGTACAAACATGGGAAAATTTGATATATTGCCAATTTCTTTTCTCATTTTCTCTTTTCTTGGCAGCCTAACGGAGCTCAATTCCCTTTTCTTTTCTTTTTTAACAGTAGAAACCCACGCATCCCAAACTTTTCATAATATTAATAAATGGGTATCGATGTATTTTCATATTATGAAAAGTTTACTAATTAAATATGATTTTTTTGATATGTAATATGATTTTTTGATATCAAAAAGAAAAGTTTACTAATTAAATATGAGCTCAATTCCCTTTTTTTAGGTATGTGTATGCATTCCAAAGTCTGGGAACATGTTTGAGGTCCATATGTATATGTTGGTAAAAATATTAAGACTTTTTGTGCAGAAATCTAGATAAAAAATGAGTTGCATTGAGGTAGTGAAATGATGTGTAATGTTAGGTTCATGTGAAATGATAACACCAGCTTGTCTTCTATGTTTACTAAGAAAGCAGTTTGGGTTCCCAGACCAGACTTGAGCATTGTATCATGTATGTAAATTTACGTTGGCTTACTTTTTTCCCAAAACCCACTTGATTGTCATAAAAAAAGTGAGAGCAGCATACCATCCCTCCTAGCTTCATTTTCTCATAAAATAAACTTCAAATTCTGGCAACAACTTATGATAAACAATGACCATTGATGAAGCTAGGAGAGAACCTTGCTAACTTGACTGAACTTTAAAAGCATAAAAAATATATAACTGGGAGTATTCCTACTGTTATCCAACCTCACAAATTCTAGTATTTTAAAAATTATGTAATCATAATATTTTGTATCGTGTAGAAGCATTGTTTCCAATACAAAATTCCATCCTAGTTTGCCATTGCATTGTTTCCATTTTTAATTGTTCACATAGGCCAAAAGAATGGAAACATATGGCAACTTAAAGTCAGGTAGTGAAATGGAAAATAAACCAACTCGATTATTGACACTTCAACTTTTCCAAATTTTGACACTTCAACTTAATACATAAAGTTGACACTTAAACTGTACAACAAATGCAAATAATCAAATTTTCCAAATATTGTTCAGTACATCAGTAACTTTCATTGGTCAGAATGTTCGGCTATATGAGCTTCAGCTTCGTAGATTTCTTTGTCCCAAGTTCGGCCTTTGTCATGTAGAAATGCACTAACCAATTTTGACCTAAAGTCTCTTATGTACAATTCTGAAAGTCTTGGCATTATTTTTGCATGATTTGCCAATTGTCTCATGAAGTAGCACACATAAACTCCACAATCAACACTGCAAGAGAAATTTGTTGTATGGTTAGTTCAATTTCAATTAATTTGTAAATATAATTCATTTCTAAATTAGCATACAATCTATGTAAACAGTTACCCAGATGATTTTTGTTGTGGGCATTCGTTGAAAGATTCTAGTGGGCCATCAATGTCGTTTACTTTGAAGATGCCTAGTTCAACATGCTCATTCATAAAGTCTTGAATATATTTCATCTATAACTAGTTTATTCAGGAATTAAATCAGCAGGTAAAAGATAATAATATGATTTAGTATACAAGTCTTACAAGTTTCTTAAACTGGTGAAAAGAAAAAAGAGAATAAATTTTTACAGTAGTGAAACCTATATGAGACTGAATCATTTCACTAACTCATATTAGACTGAATCATGTCAAAGGTCCTGGTTAAGCTCCTGAATCAAATACATATGGCAACTCAAAGTATTTTGAAAAAGCTATAAAAGTTTTTAACATGAAGATGTATTTTGAAAAAACTGCACTAACTTAAGTATACATATTCTTAGTTCTCATTAAGAACTAAATATTGGACAGCACAACCATTCTTCCCATGCAAGTAAACTTCATTATAAGATTCAGTCTCATTTAGTCCTTAATATCTAATTTTGTCCTCAAAGTAAGATAGTGAAAATTGACAAAGAGAATAAGTTTTTACAGTAGTGAAACTTATATGAGACTGAATCATTTCACTAACTCATATGAGGCTGAATCATGTGAAAAAAGAGAACTAAGTTTTTAAAGGAGAAAATTTTAAGGTAGTGAAACTCATATGGCATTTCACAAATATCACATTAGGTAATAAGAAGAAGAGTAGGGTAGTGAAATGAGAAAAAAACAAAAAAAAAATAAAACATAAATGTTGGAGCCAAGTCTTACCATTTTTTTGGCATCCTCAAAGTAATGGTCTTTGGTTCGTTTTGTCCTTGGCTGTAGGGAGTTGTAATGCGTCCACTGTGCAGAGGATCTGTCGAACACAAGCAAGGTCCAATGATTCATTGTGTTTTCTCTGCCAGTAGTGTTGATTGGGAAGTGTAACAAATTTGTTTTTCTTTTTGTCCCCAGCAAGCATTGAAACAGGTGGCTGGAGAAGAAGTTCTGTTTAATGATCGTCTGTCAAGAAGTGACAAGGGACAAGTATATTAGTGTTATATAAATTGATTATTAGTTTTACTAAATGTGTATATTATTTAGTTAAGTAGTTATTACCCAAGACATGCTGGAGAAGAAGAAAGAAGTATCTTCTTTCTTTTTTGTTTTTTTTAATATGTTGTCTAAATCCCTCAACAAATGCATCAATTACCTGTTAATAAAATGAAGTTATAGTTAATGTATGTAGGCTGAGTAACAAGAAGCATTTTGGCTACTGGCAGTAGTCAAAAAACAATTGAGCTATTTAACTTATTTTAACTTTCATTGTTCGAAACTTGCCCTTCAGTGAGGAGGTCATATATGTCCTCCATGTAGACATGGCTTCCTTTTTTCCCAGACCAGACTTGAGCACTGTATCATAGATGTAAGTTTAAGTTAGTATAACTTTTAGTGAGTGAATGAATAAAAAATGGAATAATAAAGAAAAAAAGTATATGGAAATTTACGTTGGGCCTGCATTCTTAAATATGTCAATAAGCTTGTTTTTCTCGTCTGCACTTAAGAAGCTTGAAACCATAGAGGTGTTAATTGCTACGAAGAAGTCTCTAGTATCTTTCTTTTCTTTTGGATCAGGTAAGTTGTCTACTTCACAAACTTCAATTTCTTTCCCTTTGGCTTCTGTTTCTTCATCTTTTTTGATGATATTTTTGGGCTTTTAGTACGTGAAATCAACATCCTTTTTTGGAGCTCTTTTTCTTTTCTTCATTCTCTGTACATAGGATGCATGTTTTTCTTTTGGTTCATCGCCAACTTATTTTGGTGTGTCTTGTTCATTCTGAGAGGCCATTGAAGCTTGGGTAATCTTACGAACTTCAATGTCATCGATGGTGTCTCCAAGCTTTGTATTCTCGCTATTGAGTCTTGAAATTTGCCTTTCAAGGTTGTCAATAGTTTCAATGTAGTTAACAGCTTGCACTTCTTGACAGATGATAAGTTTTTGAAGCTGTTCTTCTTGATTTTATTTTTCTTTAATCAAATGGTTGTTTTGCTGCTTTAGAACAACAATTTCTGCATGAAGAGTAGATATTTCAGCCTCATAATGCTGCCTTAGTTACATGATGTTCTCTTTTTGTTGAACCTTTTCTACCTCGTTCTTATCTTTTTCCTCATCTTGTTTTTTCTTCTCTTCAGTTAGTTGATTGTTTTGCTGCTTTAGCTCCCCTATTTCTTCTTTAAGAGTCTCCATTTTAGCTTCGTACTACTGCCTCATTTGGTCTTGTTGTTGTTGCATCATGTCCTCTTTGTGTTTGGCTGCATGTTCTGCACTTTGTTGCATTTGTTCGATTCTTTTGTGAAGGATTGCTGCCTCACTCTCGTATTGGTGTTTCAGTTCTTAAATTTTCTAATGGGGAGGTGTCATGTCATCTGCAAGATTTGTTGTTGGTTGCAAGGATGAAGTAGATGGCAGATTCTGTTCAGAGGTGTCATCTCCATCTTTTGTAACTTTGGTTTCTTTACCTCCTGCAGCCAGTTGGACAACTTCCTGAATAAATCTGTTGTCTTCGTTATAGTCACTGTAGAAGGTTTGAAAGAGTTCTGTGCTTTCATCTTCAACAACTTCATTATCCTTTTCCGAAGTTGGCAACTGCTCCTTTTCTTCATTTTCCTATTGTTTATGTTGCTCTTCTATTTCAACTTCATCTTTTTCTTCTTCTATTTGTTCTTCTTTTTTAGTTTCATCTCCATGTGTTATTTGCATTGGCTGTTGAGAGTAAAAAATGTGGAGGTATTTTAAATAAATAATTCAATCAATTTTAAATAAAAGAAACATATAAGTTGAATGGTTGAAATAGAAGATATCATTAACTTACATTAGAAGCCATTTGAGTATTTTCTAGTGTTCCTCTTTCTTGTCGCCCTTCTATTTCTTGTTATTGTAGATCTTGTTCTACCTGGCTAGGTGTGAGATTATCTCCTAAAACTTTGAATAGTACCAGAAAAAAAAAAAAAAAAAAAACATGTTTTGAATATTATGTAGTGAACTATGGAATATGATGTAGTGAACAATGGAAGAACAATTTGATGAGTTTGCATATTACCTGATTTCGTTTAAGCTTACTTAGGTCTGTTTTTGAGAGGGTGGTATGAAGTATTCCAAGGTCCCAGTTGAGAAACCTTGGAAACAACCTCTGATCAGGTGGACTGAGAATTGTGGAATGTTCACAAAGCCAATACTAAATAATAAAAAAAAAATAAAAGGAAAAAAAAAAGTTAGAATTTTTATCATTTAGTACAAACAAAAAGTATTTTGTAAGAGAAGCTTTTAGATTGTAATACATACTAGTAAAAATGTTACCTATCCAGTGGCTTTGTAAGGTTCTGACCCTGATTTGTCTAGCCCTTCAATTAACTTGTCAACAATCTCATTCGACCATGCATACATGTGCATGTAGTCCAAGTCTTCTATATACCTCACATACCTCAAAGGTATATGATGGCCAGAAGTTGAGAGGAAAAGGGTTGCACATGCATACATGTAGAGAAGTCTAGCAACATCTTCAATGTCCTCTATTGTGTTGCTCTGACAAAGATCTAACAGTTGGGTCTTTATTTGTGGGGAAGTGATCTTGTTTGCTTTGGGGAACCTTCTTTCAAGGAATGAAGATGGTTAGGTGTTTGCTTGTGTACCTTTCATGTCATTAGGTCCAGAAGCAATACCAAATATTAATGAAACATCCAAAGCATTGAGCTACAACTCTCTTTTTCCCAATTTGATCTTCTTTGTGGTTGGATTGTAAGCTTCAATAATTCTCACAACATCACCACCTGACTTTGTCAATGAAGTTTGCTGTAAGTTGTTGTTCATTATCACCCTCAAGAAGTTCCAAAAAGCAGTTCTCTGTAGAGCTTCTATATGGTTGTCTTTTAAGTTCAGTTGTTGAATCAAAACTGAAATTGAATTCATGTTCGACCTAAACTGTGGTCGGTAGTTTTGTGACTCTTTTGTTATCTTTTCTTTATATTTTTGTCCTGCAAGCAAATGTTGTGTCATTAGTAAATATGTAGTGAACAGTTAAAAACACATGTGTTGCATTTAAAAACTAAAAATGTAGTGAAATGAATAAAAAGCATCGGATTAAACTGTGCAATGCAGTGCATTTAGGAACCAATTATAACTCAAACCAAGGTAGTGGAATGAATAAAAATGTACTAATTTTCACAGGATAAAAAACCAGAGGATGATATCCTCATCCAAACACATATCAAATGAAAAGTGAGGTAGTGAAAGGAGTTCGAACCAACTAGAATATGTAGTGAAATGATATGGCAACTCATATGGGAATTCAAAGTCAAGTAATGACATGATATCAAACCAACAAGAAGATAGGCAAAGTCATAATCCAGCTCATGTAGGTACTCATGGGGTTTTTAAAAGTAGGGAAAACTAACATTCACGGGTCAAAAAAACTGAGCATGACAACCTCAACCAAACTCATATGGCAAGTCAATGTGAGGTAGTGAAATGAGTTTAAAGTAGTGAATAAGGACCAAGTCAAAATCAACCAAACTCGAATAAGGGCCAAGTTATGATGCAGCTCATGTAGGTA
>JAESVK010000152.1:3818052-3834535 GCA_017140935.1 Hamamelis virginiana | reverse complement strand
ACAAGTTTTCATTCTCAACTTGCCATTAATTTGGCACAAATCTTTCATAACAACAAACCCCCATATTTTACACTTTATTTGCATTTATTAGGTAGCAAGACCTAAGAATCGAGTAGAACCTATTCCACTCCCTGTGGATATGATCTAGGGACTCCTAGAAATTATTGCTTGACGACCGGTGGATTCCTACGCTTGGGAATTTATTGCGCACATCAACATTTCAAGTTCAAGCAACACAGTAAAAATAGTTTGTTAAATTTTGGTTGTTTGATCAAAATAGTTTTCATGATCTGCTATTGATCTGATCGGAACATAGTAAAAATACAAGAAAATTGGATTTTCATGATATTCAGCTGGTTTGTCTACATCGCGGATTCGCAGGACAGTAAAAATACTAAATTGTTTATTCTCCTCTTGCATTCTTGCTACTGTTGGTTACTGTCTTCATCGCGGACAGTAAAAATATTGTACTAATATGTTCAAGGTGTTTTTACTGTGTTCGTTCAAGGTGTTTTTTCTGTGTTCATTCAAGGTGTTTTTACTGTGTTTATAACACATAAAAAATGCTAAAAATGGACAGTAAAAATGCTGAAGGTGTTTTTACCATAGTTATCAGACCTGGACCGGCCCGTCCAGTTGGACCGATGAACCAGACCCCTAACCGGTCTGGGTTGATAATTGGACCATTTAAGCAATTAACCCGCCTAGACCCACTGTGACCAGCCTTGAACCGGTGTGAACCGGCCCATCTGACCGGTTGAACCGGTCAATTAATAATTCAAAATTTTTAAATTAAAATTGCATTCCTTGAAGTTTAAACTCCTAACCTCTTAAGGAGATAGAAGATGGGAGCCTTTACCACTAGGCTATGCCTTACTTGTTGTTATTATAATGCAATATATAAAATATAACCTTATTACATTCATATACTTGTAAAAATCTCAAATATATTTAAAATAATATATATTTTATAATTAAGCGGTCCAACCGTTGACCTGGTGGTTGAACCAATGACCCGAGCACCCGGCCTCTTGTCCGAGTCGATGTCCGGTCTGGTTCTGATAACTATGGTTTTTACTGTATTCAAAGTGTTCAAGGTGTTTTTACTGTGTTCTTTCATGGTGTTTTTACTGTGTTTATAATATAGTAAAAATACTAAAAATGGACAATGAAAATGCAGTAAAAATACTAAAATGAACAGTAAAAATGCAATAAAAATACTAAAAATGGACAGTAAAAATGCTGAAAAATGGACATTAAAATGAAAGCAATGTGTTTTTACCGTGCATGTGTTTTTACTGTGTTTTTACTATGCATGTGTTTTTGGAGATGAGTTTTTACTGTATGTGTGTTTTTACTGTGTATATGTTTTTAGTAAAAATAGACAGTAAAAATGCAGTAAAGATACTAAAAATGGACAATGAAAATGCAGTAAAAATACGAAACTTGGATAGTAAAAATGCAGTAAAAATACTAATATTGTTAAACAATTAAACCTTATGTGCTACTGATTTTTGAATGCAATGTGATTGGTGGTTCTCCAATCTCTAGGTTTTTACTGTGTTTGATAAATTTCATGATCCATGGACTCTATTTCTGTTTCTTTTACTGTGTTTTTATTATGTTTTTAGTATTTTTATTGTTTATGTGCTTATATATATAAACACAATTTGATCACAATTTCACAAAAAATGGACAGTAAAAATGCTAAAAATACTAAAATGGAACACAATGTGTTTACATATATTTTTACTGTGTATGTGTTTATATATATAAATACAATGAGTTCAATGTATTTTTAGTACTTTTACTGTATATGTGTTTATATATATAAACACAATTTGATGATGATTTCGCAAAAAATAGACAGTAAAAATGCTAAAAAAGGACAGTAAAAATGCTAAAAATGTGTTCACATATATATATATATTTTTACTGTATTTTTAGTATTTTTATTGTGTATGTGTTTATATATATAAACACAATGTGTTCACATATATTTGATTGGATCACAATGTGTTCACATATATTTTTACTGTGTATGTGTTTGTATAAAAATGCTGAAAAATGGACAGTAAAAATGCTAAAATAGACAGTAAAATTGCTGAAAAATGGACAATAAAAATGCTGAAAATACTGAAAAATGGACAGTATACTGTGTATGTGTTTGTATAAAAATACTAAAAAATGGACAGTAAAAATGCTGAAAAATAGACAGTAAAAATGCTGAAATGGACAGTAAAATTGCTGTAAAATGGACAGTAAAATTGTTGGAAAATGGACAGTAAAAATGTTAAAATAGACAGTAAAATTGCTGGAAAATTGACAATAAAAATGCTGAAAATACTGAAAAATGGATAGTAAAAATGTTGAAAATTGACAATAAAAATGCTTAAATGGACAGTAAAAATACATTCAGGGGTAGTTCTGTCATTTTAATTTTTTTTTTTTTTTTAAATTATGACTTTTTCGCATGAAATAAATTTTAACTAGGACCTTAAGGAGGTAAAAAATTTTAGGAGGACTTTTGCATTAAACTTTTATAGAACAGCACCTCTCACCAATTTCCCCTTAATCTTTTCACATATATTCTGCACACGCACGCCAAACACATTACAAACTTATATCCTGCGCGATCTTTTAACCAAACCCTACCTAGGGCCAAGACAATATGGTTCAGCCTTGTCTCTCTCATCTAGCAACTCTCTTCCTCCAGCGATTTCCTTCTCAAGCTCCTTCCCTCTCCTCCGGAGGCTTCCACTCCTCCCCATTGTCTCTGAAATTGATCGGACTTTTTCAAAGGTGAGTGAAAGACTCTCACTCTCTCTTCACCCATCTCCGGTGACAGTGTCTTCATTCATGGATTCCGGTCAAAAATCTCACTCTAGCTCTTTCTACCCATTTTCTATTTGGTCTAAGCACCGTTCAGTGTATCCATATATATATATATATATATATATATATATATACACACACACACACACACACACACACACACAGAGAAATGTTCCATTGGGGTCCAAACCCCATTTGGATAAATACGGTTTATTCCTCATTGGGATAGTTGGGACTTGTATTTTGAAAAATTGACCGTTGGATTAGATACTCCTGTTTCGTGTGTCATATCTGCCAAAAATCACAGTGATCCAATGGTTGGTTTCTAAGAAAGCTGACTGTGAAAAAAACTGACATTTTATCGTACTTTAAGGGTTGGCAAATACAACCCTTATATTTGGGTTAACCATCCTCGAATCAAAGTCACCATTTCAATGGATTTCTCTAATCGCTTCAGTCATCAAGACTTGCAGCCTAGTACAATTCTATGAAGACCTATGAGAGGAAGGTTACATTTGTAGTCCAATAAAATTACTTGCCTAGCTAATGTGAATCAAAAGCATAGGCAGACATTTATAAATATATGGCCGGGCTCTATATCCAGAAGCCCTTTTTTATAAGTTTTGTTTATTTAAAAGTCCTCTAATCTTTTCACTTTACCCATAGGTCCTTTTTATAAGGTTTGTTTAGTTTATCCAAAAGCCCTACTCTTCTAGCTAGGACTCTTCTTGCTTTTCAAGGAAGGAACCGTAAAGAGAGCGGGCTACACCTAGCCTAGCATATCTAGTTACTGAAGGATCAAATGGCTTCCCAACTGTTGATATATACAACAGCCAAATGCTCTCATGACCTTCACAAATTACTTGTTTATTCCCTGATAACTTGTATCAATCTTATTTTTCTTTTTAGTTTTAGGTTTGAGTTGTTGCTTGGCTCTCTCAAAATTGTCCACCATGGGCAATCAATTACTTTTCCCTAGGCATCACTCCTTACTGTAAGTCTCATTCTTCGATTTGGAGCAAGAGAAAAGAGAGAGTTGTTATTGTTTGAAACAATAATAATTGGATCGATATGATCGAATTTGAAGCATAAAGATTAATTATCATAGAACAAAAGTATAAAGAAAATAACTATGATATACCTTCAGCCATGCTCATTAAACTGAGTCTTTTACTTTCTCCACAATCTCCTTTGATGGATAGGTTTTAACTGAACATGTGAGAGTAGGGGCCTAGCTATCATTTTATAGAGAGAACTTTTATAGAGTTTGAATTCATGACAAACTCTAAGGGATAGCCATCTACATCTTCCTCTATCCTTATCTTACACCAACAGTTAGAGTGTAGCTAAAGTGTTGCTAATTTTCATGTACCGTGATGTAACACCCCACACAGGGTAACCCCTATGCGGAAATGCCACAGTGACATAAAACACCAAGCGCTTATCTTTTGAGTAATTTCTTTTTAAAATTAACACAGTTTAAAACAGTTTTTCAAAATACGCGTGTGGAAGTCTTTAAATAATTTTTCAACATCTCAAAAATTAAAGATAGCGCTGAGTACTAGTTTGTATCATGAGTACAGTCCCGTAATGTACTCGAATTCCAGAAACATCCATTTAGTTTATTGAGTTGGATAGAGTCTCATGCTGATAACGTGTCATCAGCTTAAAGAAAAAACACATAGCAGAAAAATAAACAAACACCAGGATTTACGTGGTCCAGCAAAATTGCCTACGTCCACAGTGAGTCATTTTTATTATTGAGAATCATATTACAATAATACAATATCTTCTTTTCTCAACACATTCAGAAATATTTACATCCTTCCTCATTCTCATATATGTCAACAAATTTTATCATCAGCCAAATATCACATAAATAAATCATCATATCTGTAATTCATTTATATATATTACAGAATATATCCATCACTTTTTCACAATAAATAATTTTACACTACATGCATGCTTTATGCATATGACAGATGCAATGCTCATGCAGTCATACCTGTCATTTTCTCTGTTCTGCTTTTCCTGCAAAACATCAACCATTCACACTGATGGTAACCTTATTTTAGGATTCACCATTTCACCACAATAGATGGCTACTTCATTTTAAGGTACTCAACCATCTCAACCATTCTCAATCATTCTCAATCATCTACCACAACAGCATCCCCGCCTTGTTAGGATGTATATCACCCAGTCCCCGCCTTTTTAGGACCTACCGCGACTATCACTCATTGACAGGAGGATTTACGTGCTGTTTTAGCAAGAGTGATATATTAGTGCACTAACTGTTTCCAGGATCTTTTGTCCATTGGTGGTATCTCAACTCCTCATTTCCACAGTTACATAAATAATCACAAATGCATATGATTTTCTATGCAATATATCTCACATGTAACTGTGTCTCATGCCAGATGCAATTATTCTATACAATACATATGGCATACCTCTCATATCCACAATTCATGTATGGCAATTCATGCATACATTTCATAGTATATCAACTCAATATATATCTCATATCAACAGTTATATTAGTGATATACAAATAAATCATTCTGCTCACTCAACTTGAGCCACCACATGTAACTGTGCCACTGTAACACCCCGTACTTCTCCAAGTAACAATATTGTCCGCTTTGCCTGCATGCGTAACATGCGCGCCCATACACGCATATTCACATGACAAGTGCATTGTTTTATTTTCTTAAAACACATTGTCACTATGAGATATATGGAATTTACTGATAAACCCAGTCACTTTCTCATAACATCATCACCACATGCATATGCCAATTTTTATGTGCAATAATTATGGCAATTATCACATGCATATATTTTATGCATAACAATTGACATGCTTCACATCATATATCATGTTATTCATAATAAAATAAAAGCATGTTATAAACTTTATAAATATTGCATGTATATACAGTTCATATATGCCAATATGATTTCCATAACTTGTATTTCCAAGATCTTTCACTAATCATCGTGATTTTATAAAAATCAATTATTCATGATTTTTAACTATTTTCCAAAGACTCACAGTTTGGAAGATAGTTAATTTTCTATCCACATGTATTTTTCTATAAAATAATCCATTCTAGGACACTTGTTTGATTTTTGTAGAATTTATCAAATTTTGTTAGATTGAAAAATCATACTAGAATAGTCAAAATACCATGAGGTTGTATGGTAAGTCTTATGGTGCACCTTCACTATGCTCCATAATTTTCTAGGCTCGTTCATGCCTTCCAAACAACAACTTTTGTACCCATTAATATCAACTTAATTTAATAGTATTTTTAAAAATAATTCCAAGTCAAAATGATATTCACAAGCACTAATTTGCAATTGATTTATCATGCACCTTCACCACACAGGATCATACATACACACTCACGTACATGATACGTCAATATTTTTCATCTTTTTAGCCAACTTTGCACACTTATATCTCCTCCGTTTCTCGTCCGATTTGGATGATTCAAGATGTTATAGAATCTGTGTGATACAAGCTTTCAAAATATAATGGTAGTGTCTAACACCTCCCATCCAAACATATTTAAAAATCATGCCAAAGTAGGCTAGTTAATAAAATTTCAGATTTTTCGGCAACTTCGTTTCTTAATTTCTCTCATAATTCACATCCAATTGAAGTGATTCAAAGTTCTAAATTCATATAAAATCAATTTATACCATATATATAAAAATCATAATTTTTCGATATACTGTGAAAATACCCCTTGTGCCTCTTATTAAAGCTTCATGGAAGCTTTCTTTCTCTAGAAATTCTCATTCACCCATAGGTCTTTTTCCATAATTCTTGTCTCTAAATATTCTTAAATTCAAGCTTTACAATATACTCAAATTTCAGAATTTTCGGACATATACACAATATACTACAAATTTTTAAAGTTTCAGTATTACTAAACTTCAGAAAATTATAGAAATTAATCTACTCATCGAAAAATTCCCAAATTTGGTACACATGATCCTGAGTTGATATAGTTTATGGGAAAAATAGTCCCAAAGTTTCAGCTTTTCATTTTCATATAAAATAAAAACCCAAGATTAGGAATCCCCATTGATATATATATTATATTATATGTATATCATTATTTCATCATTAAATCATACCATATTCAATCCAAAAATTAAAATATAATCAAAATAGAAATACTATCTCATCTCACTAAGCTCTGAATTATGAAATAAAATTACCAATTATTCTGTGTTTGTGCAGCTCCATCTTTCCCTTAGCTTCTCATTTTTCTCTCATTCTCTTTCTTTTCTTTTCTTCTCTCCTCTTCTCTCTTCTCCTCCTTTCCGACTCTCCCCTCCTCTTTTGATCTCTCTCTCTCCTTTATCTTTCTTTTCTTCCCCCTATCTTCCTTTCCCCTCTACCTTTCTCATCTAACTCTCTTTTCTCCATCCGATTCCACTCCTCCATCTCCCATTCAAAACACAAACACCCCACTACCCAACAAATTGGGTGGGGTCTCACCCTATATATATATATATATATATATATATATATATATATATATATATATTGAATCAATCATTCACTCAATTATAATTATAATGCATTCCTCCACCACTTGCCTACACAATAATGCATTTCAATTATAATGCATTCATAACACTCTCATGCACCATTCTCAAAAAGTGTCCACATGGCACACTCTATGGCCAATGACAAAACGTCATGTGTGCAATAATTAAAATAAAATAATAGTAAATAAAAATAATTACTATTGTAAATTTCGGGGTCTTACACGTGATCACTGGCCGTTAGATGGGAGTATATATAGGCATGCCTGTCTAACTAAAGCAACTAACCAATATGATTTTTTACAGTTAGAAACTATTGATCATTGGCCCACACTAAAAAATAAAAAAATAAAAAAAATTCTTACAAGAGTGAGAGGAAGGTGAAGGAAATTAGAGGAGGAAACTTAATCAGATCAGTTTTAGATGAATCAATGGTTGGTTTTGTGGGAAACAATTTTGCTTTATTGTGCTATGTTTTTTGGCAGAAACTGATTTATTTGCATGAAACTGATGCATTTGCAAAAAAGCTGATGCAAAGTTAGTTTATTGGGAAAATCATTAGTTTTTTTGTGAAAATGCATTAATTTTCATAGGCATGCTTCAATTTTATAAGAAATCATCAGTTCAATGAGAAATGTATAAGTTTGTTTTTTGGTTTTGCAAAAATTGAAACATTTGCATCAAATTGATGTAATTTTTTATAGCACCTCTAGGTCTAAAAAAATTGTTGAGACCTTTTGGTAAAAAAGAATTTAAATTGAGACTTTTGAATAATTTTCACTATAATTATTTTATGAGCAATGCTATTTCTCCCATCCAATATTTCACTCACCTATTTTTACCCACCTTAATTACTTGGCAAATGATGTGTGGTTCACAAATTCACATCAATAAATGTAATATTTTTTTATTCTTTTCAAGATTATAAAGACGATGGATCCACATAAGATGGCGGTTAAAGATGGATGAAGTAGCATACATAAGATTTATGGATTAACTTTCACTCAAGGGTAAAGATCGAATACTAGCTATATATGCTAACCCAAAAGGGTGGAATTTCATTAACCAATTATATATAGGTTCAATATTGCTACATACATGCAACATACATTCCATGGGCAATTAATTGAGAAGATATAATTCCAAAGCATACAATTATGGTTAATTTTAGCAGTCTCCGGCTCCATTATTTCCTCTGATAACATTGGAAAGGTTTCTATAATTAAAGTATTGAATTTTTGTTGCTTCTATTGTTTGAATGCAAGAAGATCAGCGTTGTACTTAGCGATCCATCCTTCAATGATTTTAACCTCAATCTTTCGCTGCATCACCAACCATTCCGGATCACTTTCTATTGCTAGGAGTATATCTAAACAATGAGATCCTGCACACACACACACACACACATATATATATTAGGATTGGATGATAGCATTAAAACGTACTCCTAGTTTGTGTTTTTTTTTTTTTCTTTCTAGATGGGTCACACGTTCACTACAAAAATAAGTGGGCAATTGCTACTATAATTTTGTGACGGAAATTGTTACTGCAGCGACCGAAAAAATCCATCGCTATTGCCTTTTTTTTATTTTTCTATTTTTTAGTGATTTACTACCGTACGTCCAGCTAAAAATGATATAGCCACCTTAATATATAATTTTCAAACCAAAAGATGAAAAAAAAAAAAAAGGAAAAAGAAAAACAATGTATAACTAGGGTATTTCCTATATATATATATATATATTACAGCTGGGTGTTTTTTTGTGTGTGCGTGTGTGGACAAGATATATTGAGATGAGGACATACCATTGACTGTAGAGACAGCAACAACAGTTTCTGATATATTCTTCAACACCCTATGATCAAAGATAAAAAAAATTAATTCAAATGGGTCAAATAGACTCGACACACACACACACGGGGACATGTTTCGTATATCAATACTTTACTGTTGGATTAGATACCCTTCTTATGCATATCATGTTTACTAAAAATTAAGCTAATCGGACACTAATAGCTATTTGATCTATAAAATCACATTTCTAATTAGTAAAATATATTACAGTTTTTCACAATTATAGATAAAGTAGCTCTTAATCTCTAATCGATTTGATATTTTGTAGACATGACATGTATGAGATGAACATTTAATCCAACTGTGGATTTATCACATACAACTCTCACGTTGAATTTTGCAAATCACTGGTATATATATATATATATATATATATATATTACGAAGATAAAACAACAAAGAGTTTAATTTGTGGTTACCCCCCACTACTGTAAGGATCTCTGAGCCCATTGGAGAAAATGATGTTGCTAGCAAACCGATGGAGAATCAATTTTATATCCTGCAATATGGAAATAAAAAATGCACCATATCATTCATATTAGGAGTGAATGCAAGTAATACTTAATTGTTGAGTGAAATAAAAAATAAATTGTAGAATCTGTTTTAAGAGAGGAGAAATAAAACACATACATGGCCTCCGTAATAAGTTGTGATCCAATGAGGGCGTGGTGGGACGCCATACAAACTCTTGCACGTCTCAATGTGGCTACTTAGATTGAAAGGTGACGGTGGGAACATTTTTACGTCATCATTGATGCCGATTGGTATCACCATCTCACTACATGTCTATATACACAATAATTTTAGGCTAAGAGATATAAATAGAAAATTTTATATTTGGTTTTGAAGAAAGACCTTAGTCTTGTATATTCAATGTATAATTCATGTACAATTGGGTGGCCTTATATAGGCAAGCAAAATACAGTATATGGAAACTAAACTATCTAAGGTAACTAAGCTAGAGTTGACTATACTGAATATACTGAGAATCAATTACAATCAATTACATATAATCTAACATCCCCCCTCAAACTCATGGTGGTTTAAGAGAAACCATTTTGAGCTTGGAAGCTAAACCTCGAAAAGTTCCTGGAGGAAGAGGTTTTGTGAAGATATCAGCTAACTGATCCTGAGAGGAAACAGACTTAAGTATGAGTGTACCCTGAAGCAAATGATGACGAATGAAGTGACAATCAATCTCAATATGTTTAGTACGTTCATGGAAGACATCATTGTGAGCAATTTGAATAGCACTTCGATTATCACAGTGAAGTTTAGTTGCAGTGGAGCAATCAACGCCAAGATCCTGTAATAACCAACGTAACCAAATAAGTTCAGCTGTGGTAGCTGCCAGTGCTCTATATTCTGCTTCAGTGCTGGAACGAGCAACAACTGTTTGTTTCTTGCTTCTCCAAGAGATAAGAGAATCACCAAGAAGAAAGCAATATTCTGTAGTAGATCGACGATCAGTAGGATCACCTGCCCAATCTGCATCTGAATATGCCTGAAGCGTTAATGAAGAATGGGAAGAAAAGTGAAGTCCATAAAAAATGGTGCCTTTCAGATATCGAAGAATCCTGAGAACAGCAGCATAATGAGGAGATCGAGGTGCAGCCATAAACTGACTGACTACATGAACTGCATAGGAAATGTCAGGACGAGTAACAGTGAGATAAATTAGACTCCCAACAAGCTGTCTGTAAAGAGTAGCATCAGATAGAGATTCGCCATCATGAGAATTGAGGCGACAGTTATACTCTATAGGGGTGTCGACTATCTTGATATCAGTGATACTGGCTCGAGAAATCAGATCTGAAGTATACTTGGCCTGAGTAAGATAATGACCATCTGTAGGAGAAGAAATTTCTAGACCAAGAAAGTAATTAAGAGGACCAAGATCTTTCATTTTGAACTGTCGACCAAGGAAGTGCTTTAGATCCTGAATACCCTGCATATCATTACCTGTAATAATCATATCATCGACATACAATAGTAGAATAGTGATGCCATGATCAGACCGTCTCAGAAAAAGAGCTGTATCAAAAGAACTGCCTGAAAAACCATGCTGAGAGATAGTAGAGCTGAATTTGGCAAACCAGGCTCGAGGAGCTTGCTTAAGACCATAAAGTGCCTGCCGTAGTCGACATACTCTATGAGGAAACCCCGGAGGGTGAGAAAAACCAGGAGGAAGCTTCATATGGACTTCTTCTGAGAGTTCACCATTAAGAAAAGCATTTTTGACATCCATCTGAAAGAGTGGCCATTTGCGAGCTGCAGAAATGGCAATAAGAGTCCTGACAGAAGAAAGTCGAGCCATTGGAGCAAAAGTCTCCTCATAATCAATCCCATACTCCTGAGTAAAACCCCTGGCAACAAGACGAGCCTTGTAGCGATCAATAGTACCATCTGACCGAGTCTTGATCTTATAAACCCATTTACAACCAATAGCAGATTTACCGGAAGGAAGATCAACCAAATCCCATGTTCCTGTCTTATGTAATGCATCCAACTCTTCTTTCATAGCTTGCTGCCATAAAGGGTTAGAGGAAGCCTCACGAAAAGTCTGAGGTTCCTGGAGAGAGGCAAGAGCAGAAAAGCAATGAAAGTCACGAAGATGAGAAGGAAGTGTAGTTACCCGATGAGAGCGGCGAGGTGCATGAGGGTCAGAAGGACCAGCAGGATTCACAGCTGGAACAGTATCAGTGGGCTCGTCGAAGATCTGTGCTGGAGGCTCATCAGACACAGTAGAAGGTATATCATGAATAGAAAGGGAAGACTACTCAGGAAAAGTAGGAAAGAGATCAAGAATAGGATCAACAGAGGAAACAGAGGAAACAGTAACATGAGGCAGTTTGTGAAACATTTTGTGTTCCCAAAAGATCACATGTCGAGAAACACGAAGACGTTTACTGATTGGATCATAACACCTATAACCTTTTTGACCAATTCCATACCCAAGAAAACAACATAATCGAGAACGAGACTGAAGTTTGTTTCGTTCATGATCTTGAAGAAGAACAAAACAGACACATCCAAAGACTCTGAGTAAGTCATAGGATGGAGAAGAACCAAACAGCAGATCATAAGGAGTTTGATTCTGAACAATAGGAGAAGGACACCGATTGATGGTGTAAACGGCAGTGAGAGCAGCTTCCCCCCAAAAGTGAGAAGGAGTAGAAGCAGCAATAGGGGTAGCACGAACAACATCGAGAATATGTCGAAGTTTGCGCTCAGCTCTGCCATTTTGCTGAGATGTGCCAGCACAAGAAGAATGGGGAAGAGTACCAAATTGATGTAGAATATCAAGAAATTCATTTGCTTTATATTCTTGGGCATTATCAGATCGAAAAACTTTGATGGGTTTAGAAAACTGTGTTTCAATCATTTTAGTAAAGTCACGATATATTTGATAAAGTTCAGAACGATTTTTGAAAAGATAAATCCAAGTATATCGAGAAAAATCATCCACAAAAATAACAAAATAACGTGACCCTCCCTGTGTAGTAATGGGAGAAGGACCCCATACATCAGAATGAATAAGATCAAAAGGAGAAATAGCATGAGAAACACTGTTATTAAAAGGTAAAGCAGTTTGTTTGCCAAATTGACAAGGCATACAATCAAAACTTTTATTTGAAACTGAACCCAACAAACCCCTAGAAACTAGTTGTTTAACCCTAGAAACAGATGCATGACCAAGGCGAGAATGCCATAAAGCAAGAAAAGAAGTGCTCGTTCCAGAAACGGCAGAAGCAGAGAGGCGAGAAGAAGGGAGATGAAGAGAGACGAGCTCAAACAGCCTTCCGACCTTACGGGCGGTCCCAACGATCTGCCCCGTCCGAGAATCCTGCACAATAACACCAGTAGAAGAAAAGGTTAAAGAAAAACCAAGTTCAGTAAGTTGCCCAACAGATAAAAGATTATGAGTAAGTTGGGGAATCTGATAAACATTGGAGACAGATAAAGCTGGTGTAGAGATAGTACCAAGATGAGAAACATGCATAGGAGAACCATTGGCAGTGTATATGGTAGGAAGAGAAGTGGTAGTATGTGTAGATACAACATCAGTAGAAGAAGTCATATGATTGCAGCAAGCAGAATCAAGTAGCCATGTAGGAGAATTACCTGATGTCGTAGAAAGAGCAGTGTTGGATGCACTGGAAGATGGAAGATGAACCTGATTAACCATATCCTGTAAATCTCCCATAGATAGTGATGAAGTAGATCTAGACACGGAATGAGAATCGACAGCAGATAATTCAGACTGAGTCAAGGCAGTAGTGTTCTGAAGAATACGCTGACGAGTGTAACAAGCTTCAACAGAATGACCTTTATTCTTATAGAAACTGCAAATAATAAGAGGCTTCTTGTTGTTGTGCCGTCTGGAATTATTCCCCTTGCCTCTTGAAGCATAAGTAGAAGAACCTGCAGAAGGCAAAACAGGAGTAACAGTCTGTGGAACAGAGGCTGGAGTAGCAAGAACCATAGTCTAAGAGATGGGTTCGGTCTGAAGACGTGTCTCATCATCAACTAACTCATGAATTGCTTGAGATACTGTTGGTAAAGGATTCTGATGTAGAATATGACTTCTGGCGGATTCAAACTCATCACGGAGGCCCATCAGAAACTGAAACAGTCGTCCTTGTTCACGGTGAACGTAAACCAATTTGGCATCAGCAGAATTAGAGATGACTGGTTCAGATGCAGTTAATTGATCACAAATAGATTTCATCCGACTGTGGTATACAGTGATGCGCTCACCTGGTTCCTGATGAATCTGATAGAGTTTGCGCGTGAGCTTAAAATTGCGTGCACCACTCGGTCCAGCATACCGAGTAACAAGTAAATCCCAGACCTCTTTTGCAATATCAAGGTTGCCAAACTCATCAACAATGGAGGAAATAGAAGTATTGCGAAACCACGTGATGATTTGATGATTAGCACTTTCCCAATCCTCCACTCGAATGGCATAGGCAGAATCAGATTCTTTTTCCTCTTTGGTTGGGATAGGACGGTCACCAGAGACATAAAGCCACAACTTGCGGCCTTTGAGATAACTACGCATGGCTTGAGACCACTGAGTAAAGTTATCTCCATCAAAAATAACATGAATCGGACGAGAGATCTCATCATGAGGCATACCTAAATTTCAAATCGAAAAACAGACAGCAAAAATGGATTCAGGACGCGAAAATAAGTCAGAAAGCACCTGAGCAAAATTTTCCAGTCAAAGTCAACGGTCAAAGTCAACGGTCAAACTGGTCAACGGTCAACGGGCACGGGTCAGCGGGCACTGGTAGCGGTTGAGCTGACGTGGCAGGCGCGGGTCACGGGCGCGGGCGTGGATCACTGGCGCTGACGTGGAGATGACAAAAGCCTTGAGAAGGCTGGCGCGTGGATCTGACGCGCCTGCTGTTGAACGGCGCGTGAGGCGCGTGAGAAAAGATCCCCCACTTCTGGCGGCGCGTGGCGGCGCGTGTAGCGGTTTCCGGCGAAGTGCTTTATATCGCCGTGCTCGTCTCGACAGTGGCTACCTCTCTGTGGCCTTGAACTTGAGTTTCAGGCTGACGGAGGTAGGAAATCGGTGACAAACAGGAGCTATTTCGCCGGAAAAATATGAGCAAAGTTCTACACGGTTGCAGGATGGCCTGAACCGTGAGAGCAGCGGAAGAGAAGAGATGTTTCAGAGAACCCGCTCTGATACTATGAAGAAAGACCTTAGTCTTGTATATTCAATGTATAATTCATGTACAATTGGGTGGCCTTATAGAGGCAAGCAAAATACAGTATATGGAAACTAAACTATCTAAGGTAACTAAGCTAGAGTTGACTATACTGAATACACTGAGAATCAATTACAATCAATTACATATAATCTAACAGGTTTAATGAATATATATATATATATATATTTTGAAATGAAAGGAAATTCTAATCAGTAATTCTTTTCAAACTTACTATGTTTCTTACCATTTCTATCAGTTTTAGTAAAATATAGTAGACAAAAGCAATTTTGCAAGGGCATGCTGACTTTAATTAAAGTCAGACTATCTTTAGAGCCGTCGTGAGATAAATATTTTGAAAAATTGATTATTGAATTAGATATTTATCTTATGCATGTCATGTTTATCAAAAATTACATTAATCCAATAATCCACTTCTAAACAATTATTACCGTAAAAAACTAGCTATGACGGCATATAATAGTAAAAACTGCCATAATTTTTCATAATCTGTATTTTGAGAATTGATTGTTGAATTACTGTGATTTTTGGCATGTATATCATGCAGAATATATAATCCAACGGTCTATTTTTCATAATATTAATTCCACAATATGTTCTAAGTGGCCATCAGACCATATATACTAGTTTTAACTAAAGTCTAATCACAACCTATCCTGTAAGGATGTTTTTGCGCTTCTTATTGTTTGCCCATCCCTTTTAGGAGCAATACGATAGATATTATAAAAAATTGACCGTTAGATTAGATAATCTTCTTATGATTGTCATGTCTGCCAAAAATCACAGTGATCCGATAATTGGTTTTCAAAATATGGCCCGTGAAACACTTGATAGTATTTACCGTTGGATGCTGTCAAAATTGCTTAAAAGAATGTATTTTAAAAAACAACCATTGAATAACTTTGAATTTCGGTAGACATGACATAGATATGAAGATTATCTAATTCAATAGTCAGTTTTTTAAAATTACTTTCTGAGTGAAAGTAGGTTGACGATAAAAAGTGTAAGAACGTATCGGGAGGTTTTGCGTTTATAATAACAGAGAAGTTTGAAAGATAAGATAAGCTAAATATGTGCAGGGGTTTACCTGCCATCTCCACCCCACACTCGTTTCGGTTGGAGAAGTGGTTGTGTTATAGCAAGTCCTATTTCCTTTATAAGCAATGAGGCCTGCATAGATTCGGCTAAGAATATCTGTCCCTTGTGATGCCCCATCAATGGCGCTGCAGACCATGTTGACTGGATAAGTTGGTGGATCATTGTATTGGGCTGCACGAGTATACATTGAGTCTAAGTAGTCCTTTAGCTCATCAGAATCTTCTAATTGACTGAAACAAGAAAGCAATTAATTAGAATAGAGATAACAAACTGGATATATATATTGAAATGTTCTAGTTAGCTAGCAAATACTCATTTAGCCTAAGGCAGTAAAACACTTAAATGGCTATTAGATTATTCAAGTGGCCTCGATTATCAC